>FIZR01004517.1:0-17431 GCA_900060175.1 Ferrisia virgata
TTTTTTTTTTGCTCACACGTTTTTATCTACGCACGCCCTGTTGCAGAAAAAAATCGGAGAATTTCATAATTTTCGGAGAATTATTTGGAGAATTTCGTAATCTGAAAACGGCAACACTGCCCAAAAGACACATCCATGGCGTCGACTATGTCTACGTACAAAATTTCAACTTTCTAAATTAATTTGGAGGCGAGATAAGGGAGGAAAAGCCCATTTCCAAGATCAAAAAGGGGGAAAACCCCTCATATCTCCTCTCTTAATTGACCTAAGATGATTGAAAAATCGAAAAAAAATTAAATTTTTGAATTTTTTGATGCTAACGTGTCGTAATAAGCCGCACGAAACTAAAAAAAAGCTTTTCAGGGGTTACAAAACCATATTTAATAGTGAAAAAATTGAATATTTAAAATTTTTTGAGATCAAAAAGCAGAAAGAACAGTTTCGTTTATTACGTCATAAAAATGATAAGATTTCGTATTTTTACTTCATCGCCTCAAAAAAAAATGTTAAAAAATTAATTTTTTCATTTTTTACAACAGAATTTTGGAGCTTATGAAAAGCAAAAAAATGGTGAACAGTTTTTTCGGTTTCATGTGGTCTACTATGATGATACGTTAGCACAAAAAAAAACAATAAAAAAAAGAATTTTTTTTCAATTTTTCATGCAGTGACACGCAATTTTTACCTTGTTTATTTAACGTCACTACAACTTTCGGGAAAATTCCTTTGAATTTTCTCCAAAATTTTCAGTATAAATTATCAGACAAGTAATTCTTCAGTAAATCTGATCCTGTATATAAAATTTTGAACCTCCCTTTTGACTTTATTATATGAAAAAAGGTAAAATTTAACCTCTTAGCACAGCTTAGAGATGGGCTCGAGTCCATTGATTCGTGATTTTTTGCAAAATTTTCGTCTTCATTTCGGTCAGGCCTATCCCTCGAATTTTTCAAAAATATTCTACACCCCCCCCCCCCCTCTTCTACCATATATACGAGGATTGAGAGAAAAAAAAAAGGTTTTAAAGAGGCTCTGGAAGTAGTCAAAAATGGAAATAAAAATCCTAGTGAAATACCCAAAAAATGTGGCTCTTTTTTTTCAGGTCAATGCTGTTTCAAAACAGAAAAAATGAGCATAGCGGAGCAATTAATTTTCCGATGCTGGAGAGTGAGGGGAGTAAGTAGTTGGAGCCCCTTGCAGGCTGATTCTCCGATTGAGCATTTCAGTGCCAGTCGATACAGCTTATTGTGCCACGCAAAATGGTGCGAAAGGATAAAACAATCAGAAATGTGTGTAAAAGTCCAAAAAAAATTTCCCGTTATAAAATTTGGTTCAAAGCAAACAGTAGACATCCTGCAGTTGGAAATTTTATAATTAGGGTTGGAATTTTTATAGCACTGACTTTTGCTTTCCCTGAAAAAAGTTCTTTATACTATGTCCCTGAATAATTTTTGTCTCGTGAATCGTTTTGAAAAATAAATCAACGTCTTAAATTTCGTATATCTGCCAAATGAATGAAAAACTGTGTTGAGGGGTGAAATTCTTAATCCGGGCCTGGGTAGATGTAGGTAGAGGATGATTTTGGAGAGAAAACTAGCTACAAATTTACAAATCCAGAACCCTTACTAAATCTACATTTAAAATTTAATCATCCTGACTCAATTGGGTGGGGAGGGGGGGTTAAGGTAGTGTTATATGAAGAGCCAACTCGATAAAATATCAGAAATAGCCCATAATCAACTTCTGTGAGATTTTGAGGGGATAAGAAGTGTAATCTCCTGGCTCTATTTAGATAGGATATAATACGTGAGAAAAACTGGTAAAAAGCAGCACCTAAATCTAGCCTATTCTGAGGACCATTTTTTTTTAAATTCAAAGAGAGTGCAATTGTGCTGAAAAGTTAAAACGATCCTAAGGCACATGTAGGCCCGTAATCAGTTCACATGTTCAATTTCCTCTCCTCTCACCCTCATTACTCCATTTAAAGAACAGATATGCATCAGAGGAACTTGAAAACAGCAAAACCCGAACCCAACCTAACACAAAAATAATTTTTGGGGATCTGGGAGATCTGAAGCATCAACTAAATCTACATGCCAAGTTCTAATCTGTTAGCTTAATTTGAAAAGGAAATATCCATTAAATTGACTTTTTCCAAGGTCAAATAGAGAAAAAAATTCTCACATCTCCCTTTCAGTATTAACGTAGCAGGCTAATTTTTCGCCATGTTGCACAATTTTTGATTTTCTATCTATTGTTTTGAAAAAAAAAAACAATTATTAAGATTTTTGTATATTAGCAGTCCCCCCCCCCTTGGCCCTGGGACCCCAATTCTCGACATGATTGAGTTTCGAAACGAGGTCATCCACATCCATATACACGTGTATATCCAATCTAACTCCAATCGAAGTGACTAGCAGAATTTGAGCGATTTTGGTCAGTAACAAGTAAGCAGGAGAAATCATTTCAGTTTGAGCTGGATGGTAAAATTGAATAACTGACATTCTCAAGAGTGGTGTCTAAACAAGATGCTAGAACCCCAAAATAGATATTATTCACATTATTCTTTCCCATCTACTGTTATCATCGTAGGTCGATACTTTACAGTCCGTAATAGCCTGATTTTTTCTGTCAAAGTATTAAAGGAAATCAGGTTAAAAATCATCTTCGTTTTAGATTATAAGCTTGCGTAGAATTAAATCATAAATCTGTATAAGCATAATATGTGTGAAATACACCCAAGTATACTAATAGTAATTTTTGTTGTCTTGTTTTGCTTTCAGGTAAGAATGAATACATTTATAAAAAAGGAACTGCAGTCTAGTAAGTTAAATTACTTGTATAACAATGTAGGTAGGATCTGGGTATTATTAAGCATCTGGCGTAATTTTTTTTTTTTTTTTTGTTATTTCGATATCGAAAGTTGAGCTATAATATAGGTACATTTTACCTCTACCTAGCACATATGTATGTAGGTAAAGGTATAGATATGTGGTAGCTATTTCAAACAAATCTTACGCTTCGGAGTATTTACGAGGTGATTATTAAAATTATTAGTAATTATATTAATCAACGATGCACGCTAAGAAGGAGGAGTCGTAAATATAAAGATGGTAGCAGGTATGCATGTGCACTGTGTGCAGTGCTTTAATAATTTAATATCAACTAACTAACACGAACATCACGCTTCTCGGCGCGATCGACGCTTCTTCGTTTCGCTTTCTGAACAAATAATTCGCGCCTTCGCCTTCGGTATGAATACCTACTCGTATCTACCTTATCGCACTCTTACACCACTAAACTAGATTACATTTGGCGTACACTCTTAAATACATATGGTATGGTAAGTATTTTTACCCAGATAACTCAGTTTGTGTATAAGTTATCACCAAGCATGACGAATTATTATCTATCGAAGAATAATATTATTGTGCGATTTGTACCAGCTGTACTGGAGATGGATAGGTTAAAATAAATTCAGTTACTGGTTTACTGCATAAAAGATGAAAGATTAAATCAATATTCACTTTGTTATCGTCATCAGTTGGTCTTAAGTCGCTTACGATCACATTGCACCTAAAAGAACGGGTCATCTGTCACAATCCTAAGCCTGTGAAGTAGCTTTTACTACAGAGCCCATTCGCGCTTTGATGATGTCAGACCACCTGGTCGCAGATTTTCCTCTTCCTTTTTTACCAGAGGCTTTACCAAAGAGAATGTCTTCTTTGAGATTCCCGACTTCTCTCCTGGTCACATGACCGAAATACCCTAGAATGCGTCTCTCGCATAAAATACTTGACCTGACTGGCTCCTGTATTTCATTGACGATTGAAATGTTGGTTCGTCACGCTGTCCGAGGTATCCTCAGCATCCTTCGCCAGATCCATATCTCAAAGACGTCGATTCTTATTTTATCATCCGCCTTTAAAAACAAGTGATTGTACAAGTCTGTTCCTTGTCTTTCTGGAGATTTTGTTATTACATGTGACATTACGCTGTCTGGTCATAGCTGATTTGCTCAGAGCGATTCGGCGCCGTATTTCAGCCGACGAACCTCCATCTGCTTCGATGATGTAGCCTAAATATACAAAAGTGTTGACCTTTTCGTATTCATTAAGATTTTTTGGTTATGCCGGAAAAATTAATTATTGATTTAGAAGGCAATTATACGACATATAGAATTTTATAACGGTACGTCAACGTTTCGGTTATCTCCGATAATCTTCTTCAGTATTCGCTCAGAGCTAAAGAAACTGCCCGAATAAAATTCACAGAAAAACTAAAAAATTCCACTTTATGATGTTTCTATGTTTCAATCGATGCTATTCCTTCTGTTTTTCACTAGGTCTGAAATTGCGTACGACTTTTTGAGTAGATATTTTTACGCATAGTAAAGTAAAATTCTATACACGTTATGTCTAAACTAAAAATTTGAAAGAATTACAGCATTTCAAAATTTCCGTGAAATTAGAATTTACCCAAAATTTTAAAGTATTTTAGCGCCTTTATCGTTTTATGTAAAATAAAAAAGGTTCTATGCATATTTCAAGTATAATACCACTGAAATTGGAAAAAAAAAATCAAGCGGACCTATTTTAAAAATTGAACCACCCGAACCTAATTGTACATAATATATTTTTCATCCTCACTTATTCCTGTGTATCAATCTGTTCTCCAATTCAAAACATTTTTCTTTTCAAACTCTTCGTTCGTTTCTGCAGTAATGAAAAAAATAATTCGCAGTTCTTTAAATTAAATCTTAATCTTCCATACTTCTCCTAGGTATATCATTCAAGATCGTTTCGATAGATTGAAAAAACATTCATTAAAAACGTGATACCAAATTCAAAAAAAATTTCAACGAACGTGAAAAGAATTCGCGAAACGTGACGCTTTTTCAGAAAAGTTGTAAAGGTCGCGAGAAAAAAAAAAAAAATTAATAGAAAGTAAAATTTGAACGAACGTGTAAAAAATTCATTGGACGAAGGGTACTTGTACACGGTTGAAAAAATTTCTAAGAAAGTGGGTCTTGGTGGAAGAAAATTTACAAAGTGTAAAAAAATGTGAAACTAAATTTTCAGCAACGCGCAACGTGGAAAAGATTTACGAGTCTTGAAACTCCATCAAGAGCAATTAAAGTTACAGTTATTTCAAGGTTTTTAGGACAATACTAAACCTAAATGATTTGGAAACAATTAACCGAAGACGTGGGCGTACGGTACTGCAGAGAAAACCTCAACAGACGTGAATGAAATTTATGTGAAGAAAAAATTTATTAAAAATATTTTTAAAGTTTTTATTTTTGTTCGTGAAATGAACGTGCCCCTGAGGTTACATTCGCGTGTATTGGTAATGCAATACATATTACAATATGAAGAATAATTTAAATTCAATGAGCTGAAATATATACACTATGCATCTTATAATTTTATTCTTTTTTTTTTTTTTCTCGAGTGAAAGGTAAAATAGATTTCAATATAGTCGGTAATAAAACTTCTTTTCCTTGATAAAATTGATTATACGTTTAAAAATGAATTTATGAATAAGTAATAAGTATAAATTTCGCGGTACTTTTCAGTTGCTCGAAACTATCTACATAGATAATTATCAACTCGTCGCACAAACTGAGAAAAAATTCGCTTTTGCTTAGATTGCACTTCTTTGCAAAATACATAGTTTACTCCAATTGTATGTAAATTTAACGCATTTATAAAATACAAAATTCATTTTTAAGAACTTAGAAGGCGTTAAAACCGCTCTCGATTATTATTTCGCAAAAATTTCACTCAACGAGACATTTTCGTCATCGTATACTCGACATAAGATGACGCGTACAGCGATAATGAAGAATTTTTTTTACACGTTAACGTCCTGACCATTGAAATATACATAAACCAACTTTAAAGCTCTCTTTATCTTTTTTTTTTTTTTTTTTATTTTTTCATTTTAATTATAACCGTAAGTACCTAAGGATTGTTTGTTTTTTCTTCGCATTTACGTCGCTATGCTCGTCGTATACATTAAACGATGTTTTTAATTTCTTCGTGTTACTATTTTTCTCATGTTTTGGTGCGGTTCATTTTAAAACTATGTACGCTTAACGGCTCAAATAATGTTGGTTATACTTCGAATTACCATCTCTGATTAAAATTACTTCAATTTCAAAATGATAACGGAACTGTTTTCAACGACTTTTTTCTCAAAATGTTCTCTCTTCCCTTACACTATCTTTACCTCTCGAATACGGTTTATTTTTCTCTTCTTTTTTTTTTTTTTTTTTTTTCCATCTCAGAACGTAGGTAGTAGATACTAGGTATGTACGTATTATTTTACCAACGAAGAAACGCAACGTTGCAATGTGCTTTAGATTTGAGCTGAAATTGGGACACGTCTGGGATTTCAATTTTGTGTACATAATAATTATACAGTAAATGTATACGGTACAAAAATTGAATTTTTTGTAATATAAAAATGAAAAAATGAAAAAAAAAAAACATCGTTTATTGTTTATCTAATCGTATAGTACATCAGATTGTTGAAAGAATTAAGCTGGCTGTTCGAATTTACAAAGTACACAATACGCCAAGGAAGAGAACACAGTTTACATGTCGGTAGAAAGATTCTTGTAAGTACCTGATTTTATCTTTCCAACTGTGTTGTGTTTGGTATGTTGATACTTAATACTGCAATGCGGGCTTTATATGTAAAATGAGACTCAAATACCAGTTGATACGATTTACATGTTTCCAAACATTGTGTATACAATTGGACCACATGACGAAGTGTATTTTCACACTGGTGAGCTTTTACCTTGATTAATTTACCCGTTTTAGAAAAATGTAGGCTTCATTAAAAAAAAAAAAAAGAAAGAAAAGATACGTAGTTTGAGTATATCTTCTTGCGAGTACAAGGTAAGCATAATCTTAAACCATCTTCTAATTTTAGGACTATAAAACTTGATGGCATAACGCAGCGTAGATACTATAACAAGCTAGGAGTAGGTACACATGAGATATAGGCCTCTGGTGTGATCTCGTAAAAGATAAATTCAGCCGAGAAAAATTCACAGACCAACGCCTTAAACCTTAAGAAAATTGCAATTAAATAATTCATTAAAACGAACGTAAATTTAACCGTTGCGTAAATTATACCAATGATAAGGTCATAACTGACCATGGCAAAGGTGTAATTAAAACGTAATAAAAACCCGGTCCAAATATACGGTTGCTAAAACGCAATTACTTAGCAAAGTTTCACCTTTTCCAGTATACTTATACATTGCATACCGTTAAGCAGGAGAAAAATTATTTCAATTTCGCCGGATGAATTTTTATCGCTTAATCGAGTTAATGCGTGTTTCCACCTGGTGACTTTTTTTTTTTTTCTTTGAGTTGATAATATACTTGGTTGAAGAGCATTAAGACAGAAAGCCACTATGTATGCAAGTACGTACTTGTAATGTACGAGTTGAATATAACAATTTCCCAATCAAACATTCTCTTAGCATCTTGCAAATGCAAATGTATGTAAGAATTGTTTTATTTGAAATGTAAAATATGAAATGTTCATGCGAATGATATCCGGAGTATTTTTACAAGAAGAGGGTCATTTGACAGAATAAATAGGTATATAGAAACATCAATTCAATTTTTGAATAGAATAAAATGGCATAATGAAAACAAAAGAGGCATCATTTCGTGGTGCTTTTTTCTTAACCAGTGGTAAGGGTGGGAGGGGGGGCAATAGGACTAAAAAGCCGACACAATAAAAAACCACATCGCATTTCAACTTCCTAACTCAATTTAGAAGGGAAGTTATGCGAGGAAGAACTCAAAAAATAAGAAAAATCGACCAAAAAATTACATTTTTGAAGCTGCGACAAGGTGCAATGAGACTGAAAAGTAAAATCCCCAAAAGACACGTGTAGTACCTATACTGAATTCACGTGCCAAATTTCAACTTCATAGGTCAATTTGGAGGAGAGTTATGTGAGGAACAAACTGGAAAAATAAGAAAAATCGACCGAAAAACAGTATTTTTGGGGCTGTGAAGGAGTGCAATAATATTGAAAAGTTGGAGCCCCATAAGCGTACATCTAAGACGCTTACTAAATGTACATACAAAATTTTGACTTCCCAGCTGAATTTGAGGGAATGATAGGGGAGAAACGCCCTTCATCAAGGTCAAAAAGGAGGAAAACCTTCATACCTCCCATCCTACTTGAGCTAGATAGCAGCTTTTTGAATATGTAATATATTTCTAGATTCTCCATCGATTGGCTTAAAAAAGATTTATTTTTTGCAATTTTCGCCCTTCAGCACGCTCTCCCCCAAATTTGTGCATAACTGAATTTTGACCCACGGGGTCGTTTTCACTCATACGTATCCATCCGTCCCTAAATTGAGCCTACTGATGAAATTCGAACGATTATGGTCAGTATGGAGCAGAGTAAACGGTTTTAGTCTTAGAGGAAAAAATGAAAAATAAAATTCGGGCACTTTTCCCTTTAAGAGAAAAATTCTAAATTATGGATATGTAACATATCCATGTCAATATTTTAACATTAAGGGTAAAAATAATTCATAATCATCTTTTATCGTCAGTTTTCATTCAAAAACTTTACTCCTCTCAATTTTTTTTTGATTTCCAATTTTTCAATTTTTTAATTTTTTTAACTTTTTTTTACTATTCATTTTTCTTTTTCAGTTTTTTTCGTTATTTGATTTTTTTATTACTTTTATTTCAACTTTTCTCAATTAACACTTTTTATTTTTCATGACAAGCTTTATTAAACTGTTTCACTCTTAAGACATATCTATGTTATCATTTTAACATGGAAGTCCAAAAATCATCCTTAAGACATATCCATGAGAACATTTTAACATGAGGTCCAAAATCATCCATACTCATCTTTCATCTTTAGTTTTATTTTAAAATTTATTCTATTGATTTTTTTTATTTTTCAAATTTTGTTATTTTTTCATTCGCGCTAAAATGTTTATCAAATCCATACGACCAAAATCAACATCCATAATATTATCTTTTTCTCCTTTGCATATTATCTTCGAGTGGCTACCGGATCATAAAGGAATTCCAGGCAATGAAAGAGCAGAAGAATTTGCGAAACAGGCTGCAACGCTTTTACCAACACCAAATATACCAGCAACAACAATTGATATGAAAACTTTCCTCAACTTCCATTTATTCCAAGAATGGAAAAGAGGCTGGGAAAATGTTCCAACCATAAACAAACTTAAAAATGTTAAACCATCTGCCGAATTCTGGACAACAGCATTACGAACTAGCTGCAAAGAAAAAGTCTCCCTGTGTTGATTACGAATAGGCCATACACGAATTACACACCCTCATTTCCTCGCCAAATCCCCTCCACCTCACTGTCAAACATGCTCTGTCACATTAACAGTCCAGCATTTTCTTACAGAATGTCCGCTATATCAAAATTACCGCATTAAATTCAATCTTCCACCTTCCATTAATTCCCTCCTCAAGAACGATGAACCCACACCACAATAACAAACTTATTCAACTTCCTCAAAAGCACCGGAGTTGTTTCTAAAATCTAACACATTTTCCCATACGTGTCTCTGGCTTCAGTTGTAGTATCAAGCACGTAATTTTAATTTTTTTTAAACTTTTAATCAGCGATGGTAACTGAATTGAAAACTGAAAACTGCTAATTGCGAACTAACTCACTTTTTGAATAGATTGCTAACCAACTATTAAACTACAAATCAAATTTTTCTGCAACTGTAACTAAACTTAAACCAGAAATGTTTCATTTAAAGTTCAAAACTGAAACTGAAACTCAAATTAATTTTCAAGAGTCCCTTCATTGAAAAAAGGGTGATACTGGGAATCTTTTAAACAAGGTAATTTTTGATAAAACCATCATTATGAATATGAGGTAAGGGGTTTGTAGTATGATGAGGAGGCACGTAAGAGAAGCATAAGTGAAACTGAGAAACGAAACCACACGTGCGAGGAACAAGGATGAAAATGTATAAATATATAAACACTGCAAGAACAGTTTAAGATAAAGTATGAATATAAATATAAGAATATTCGATAAGGAATAAGACTGGCTTTTGGTAATTGACGAATAGATACCTAAATTAAGCCAATTGTAATAGACGCAAATACACATTCGAGCTTATTTAAGCTGCCTGTTTATTGAGAACTTCAACATGATTCGACAGGGGTCAAATTTTGTGTGGTGCATTCCCCACACAAAGTAAGTATCCCCAGTAAAAATGGTTGAAATCGGGAATCAGTTCACTTCCTGACCCACCTTCACGCTTATTTCAGAAGAATGGATATTTTTGTTAATCATTGATCTCTCACAACTCCTACAATTTTGATCCTAGGCAAAAAATTATGAATACGTTTTATGCTCAGTTTAATGTGCTCTACAAAATGGTGTCTTCGTTTTTTGAAAACTCTAAAATTTGAAAGACTTACACAACTGGGAAATTTTGTAAATATACGTGACTGGAAGACCAAGTCGACACTGGTTAACGTGCTTCATTTTGGTTGAAATACAGCTTAAAGGTTTTTTTGGGGTAAACGGAAAAAATTTAGGGGTAATGCGTTTTGAAATTCCTACTTTAACAAAATAAGGGACATCCTAATGTGCACAACTTTCTGACCAAATCGGACTCCTTTTAACTTTTAGCAACAAATTAGTAAGCACCCATAAAAAGCATCCTAAATCGAGAAATTAAAATCTTGTATTGCATAAAATGATAGGTAGTAGGTATTTTCGTAAAGTTTCAAATCACTCGAAATCCTTCGTTATTCTTCGCAAAAAAAAAAAAAAAGGATGATTGAAAATTTTTACTAAACTTACGCCATCTTTTTACATCTCCACGTCATTACTCGATAAAACAAAATGATAGGATATCAAGAGAACGAGAGTAGGTATTTTAAACGAACATACCTTAATATTTTAGAAGCATAATTATAGCAACACTGGCGACTTAATGTCTGTAGGTAATAGTTGAATTTTATAAGTTTGAAATTTAAAATTTTTCTCAATTTTCAACTTTTTAATGCCAATAAACATACGTAGTCGGTTGTATTTTATTACATTGCAATTTTATAGCATGTTTTTATCGTTGAAACCCTTTTTTTTTTGCACGCTTGTGACTGCGACACGACAGATGAAGGAAAAAGTTAAACACTGCGTGTTCTTTTTACCCAATGAACTGGTAAAGCTGCTGTTTTATTTTTGATGGTTTTTCATATAT
This sequence comes from Ferrisia virgata, assembly GCA_900060175.1. NCBI lineage: Eukaryota > Metazoa > Arthropoda > Insecta > Hemiptera > Pseudococcidae > Ferrisia > Ferrisia virgata. Next base: position 11,268 of record FIZR01004517.1, read on the forward strand.
TAATTTTACAACTTTTACGATTGTGTAGTTCGGCTATTCAATTTCCAAGTTGGTATATATGTACATCGAGTTTAAAAAGTCGTTCTAAACGAATTAAAATGTTGGAACTAAACGGTCGATGTATTAGGTACGTTATACGTATGCACTCGAAAAGGAATATTTTCAAAGTCCAAGTCGACAATTGTTGAATTTGGGTTTTAATACATAATTCGCAGGCTGAGCCGTCGTAAAGTATATTTTCAGCAGGCATACGGCATTCGCAAATTACCACTCGAACGCATAGATAATCTTTTTAATGGACTGAGATAATACCGCAAGAGGTAATTATGCCGAAGTAGACAGTCTCTCGAGTGAAACAAAATTTCGTTACATAAGTACTCTTCTGGGTGACCTTTTCGGCGAACTAAACAGCCAGACAAAAACACCACAGTTCTACGTGACTGAAAAAAATTTGGATAAAAACGTTGAAAAATGTTCACATATTCAGTTAAAAGTGCTTAATTGCCCGAGGTGCAAGTAATAATGGAAAAAAAAAAAAGGTCAGAAAATTCTCATATCACTAAGTAATGAAATTTTTTACACTTTTGTTATTGATTACGTGATGTCTGCGCATGCAAATGGAACAACACTCTCTTTTGTAGAGAAACCTCTTTTTAATAATCCGCTAAGCCTTTCAATTTTGTTGAAATGCAACCACGTTTTCACGTCATTCGTACCATCTGTGTGTATCACACGTAATAAATAAAATTGCGCAAAATTTTACACGTAGGTTTAGAGGTATCTATCTACCTACCTACATGGTACATACGTGAGATATTTGGTTGAAATTGTTGTAAAATGAATATCTTTCAAGTTTTCTCGTACGTGAAGTCGTGTTGGCTGAGACGAATAAAATATGTATCTTGTACGCGAACATGCGATGTTTAAAATTATTTAAATTCGCCGCGTTTGTTTGGAAGTTTAGTGGAATTTTTTTCTTCAGCGTAATTCAACATTAACAGGGGCCAGAGATGTACTTAGTGCTGCTCACTGATGTACTGGATGGTTATATGAGCGAGAACAACACGCGATAAAGTAAAATGTGTTAAGCTGCATGGTTGTAAGATTATTCTACGTTGCTCATCAGCAAAGCATGAATTCAAATAGTTTCTAGGTCAAGTATCAAAACACATTCACTATATCATATCATTTACAAGGAGACCAAAAATTTTAAAGGAAGTAAAAAAATTAAGGCGAGTGGATCTTAATGGCAACGTTTCAATTTTTTACTATCCCAAAGTGCATTTTTTGAAGCGATTCAATCAATGACATGATTAGCAGTATTTAGAGAATTTAAGTGTGAAATTTAGGCATTTATTATTATTTTTTTCAATAGGATAGGTGAGTCCGAAGTCTGGAAATTTTCAGAAGAAGCCTGTTTTTTGCAGCGTTTCCACTTGCCAAGCCTTTTTCACCTCCTTAATCTATGTACCGAAATTCAACCACTCAGCTCAATTAGGCTAATCTGTGCTAAGCCTTACGCTTACAAAGGGAAAGGAATACTTTGCAGGAGAAAAGTCAAGATTAGATTGGGTCGAATATCATTTTTTTTTAGAAACCTATTTTCTATGGTTAGGTCACAATACTTGCAAAATGACCTTTAAAACGATGTAACAATTCATTTTTTCCAATGGTAAAATTGAGTAAAAAATTAAAATGTGTTAAGAATTCTCTGAAATAAAGGAGTGGGTGGGTGGGGGGAATTTTGAAAAATTATTACAAATATTTATACCTAATTTATAGCCAAAACGATCATCAGTAGCTAGTTTTCAATATTACTTTCGTTCTCCACGAGATTTTGAATGATGCCTGTTTTTCATTTTTTCGTAATTTTCTGAAAAACTACGCGTTCGATGAAATTTTTTTTGACAAACAATTAACCCCCTTCAATATTGAAGGTAAAATTTCAATTTTACCCTTCAATGTTAATTTTGCAAAGAAACTTTAGAAAAGCAATTTTTCACATCTTCCGAAATAAATTTGCCAAAAATTGAAAAATTGCCTTTAGCTGAAAAATTTTATCAAAAGAAACACATTTTACTGAGTTTAAAAGTTCAAAAAAAATGTTTCACTTTTTCCCCCTCTTTTTGAACAATTTATATTGTATTTTTAAGTGCTGGCATATGTATTGAGAACAGGTTCCCCTTCCCCTCCCCCATATCTTTTCGGGAAAATTTAATTAGCGCGATAAGAAACTTGTACAACTAAAAATAGTGATGTCACTTTTGGAGGCACTCTTGAAGATAATACACTTTTTCAGAACTTTTGCACATGGTTTCACGTAAATTGTTTCGCCCTCGTTTCGCTTGAGCCATACCAAGTGCATCGTTACTAAGACAATGTGACTTTTTTTTTTCAGAAAATGAAGTATGAGATGTTAGGCCCTCCTAAAAATTTTGATTCATCTCCGCCCATGGTCGATACTCAGAAAAGAGTAATAGCAATGAAAACAAACCTTAATTGAACGAAGGCAAGTTCACTCGACTCACATTGCTGACGATTTGAAGAAATTTTTAACAATGCAATTGTCGAAAAAAAATACAAAAAAAAGAAGTCTTGGAGCTTCGATGTAAAATTATCTATGAAGTGGAATTTATATAGTACGCTTAATCAACTAAAATTGATTTCATAAAAAATTTCATAATTTTTTTTTAATTTCTCATAAATTTTTTTTTATTTATTCACAATTTTTTAAAGATTTTTTTCATAACTTCTTTCAAATGTTTAGCGATTTTTTAACTTTTTACAATACTTTTTTTTTAGATTTTTCATGAATATTTTTTTTAATTTTCCTGAATTTTTTATAATTTTTCATAAAGTTTTTTATCACATGCTTTTGAAATTTTTTTTAATTTTGGAACTTCGAGTCAATCCTGCAAATTGAAAAAATTGAGTTCATGAGCTGAAATTTTTACCGCATTATTTTGAGATGATTCCTTTTCAAATTTTTGATGCATTTTTTTCAACTTTTCATAAAACTTTTTTTAGATTTTTCATGAATTTTTTTTTTTTAATTTTCCTGAATTTTTTATAATTTTTCATAAAGTTTTTTTATGACATGCTTACTCTATCAATTAAAGGGTTTCTTTTTCATTTTTTTCGGGCGATCTCTTTTCTTAAGATTTATGTTGTATGAAGAAAATTTATTGACAACATTAGGATAATTTTATATTGCATAATGTGAAATTACATATTACCTACCAATTTATAGCGTCTTGGATTAATCAGGGCGACCTATACAGGCAAACGAATCCTTTTACAAGGTTGAAAAGCGTGGATTCTTTGAGCTCTAATTACTGCAAGTGGCGGATTTTTAAGTATGATGACAGAGCAGGCATCATTTTTCGATTTTTACTTCATTATCATCACAGTAAGGAACAGCTTCTCAACGTTACAGTTTCACTCCAAATATCACATAAGGAATTCTTTCATCGAAATGATTTATTATGAAGAATGTTTTTACGGGTTCATAAAACTGTAAAACATAAATCACTAAAAAAACATTTCACTTCCTTATTCGTCAGTTAGTTTCCCTTGGTACCGAAGTGAAATATAAGATCCGCAGAAATACAGATGAATTTCAATACCACCTACACACGATATTTTTTTTTTATTTTCGCTACATTAAAATCAAGTAATTTTCTCTCAATAATACCCATCTTACACTGTACGCTCAGGCTCATGCTAAAAAAAAAAAATACAGTAAGGAAAAAAAAACCAACGTTGTCTAGCATCGTAATCAGTAGCTATTTATAAAGTCGAAAAAGCTAATGGTAACGGATAATCACGTTGTGGTACAAGCACACCCACACACATAGCCAGGCGACGCGATGCGAGGGTGAAAAATTAAGCCGTCAGATATAGCAGGTAAATTAGGCATTTGAAGAGGTTCGTGTTTATTTTGCATTTAAATTAATTACATCAACTATCGCTATCGTTTCCTTTGAACTTCGCATAACAATCTAAAATTGCAAACCGGGCTTAAATTAAATACATAAAGATAAGATATTCTCGGAAGTTCTCGTATAAAGGAAATAACTTTCTTCTACATGAGAAGTTCTCAACGAATAACTTAACTATGAATGGATTAAACGATTATGTATGCTTCTAAATGGAAATAGTGCGGTATAAGAATGTAAGTCTAACCGTGTGAACGTTAATGATTACCGATAGTGTCTTAAAGCGGTGGTAATTTATATATAAGTTAAATTAGGATACATTTGAAATCCTCGTGTAGCACTCGAATACACATGATCATAGACATGTGTACCTGCTGCGCACACACACACACACGGGTACCAAGGAAGACAAGCCAGGCTCCCTTTTATTAAATATTATTTCATATAATAAAACAATTAATTATCGATGTTAGTGTCATTTGAGAATATATTAGGCAGACACATATGTACCTAACCTACCTATATCTACACAAAATTCAAAACACTTATTAAAACGAAGATAAATGCGATTGTGAAATACATATATGTTTTTCGGACTGTCACATAAAATATGTTCACACGAGTAGACATCACATTCATTCTGGTTTTTGAAATACATTGCAGCACCCGATAATGACCTTGTTGCACTCTAAAAAGGTCGGACAATGTTTTGCTACTGGAGTCCTATAAAATGGTTCCTTGCGTCATCTATGGTCCCAGGAAGAATTTCTGATCAGATGCAATAAGTGACATATTTTTAGTATGCTTTTCTTCCCAATTAGGATTGAGCATAGGAAGGGTTCAATGGGGCGACACATCTAGGGTCCTTATTGACTGTAGCCCAGTGTGGAGGGGAGTTATGCGAAGAACAAATATTATGAATTGGAAAAAACCATCAAATTAAACTGCTCACACTCCCGACTGAGTGCGGTCAAAACCGGAGTTTCTTCCTGCATGGAAGTTTTAATAATATACTTTCAAAATGAACGTTTTCATTGAGGAACCCAATAAAAATATTCCTTTAGCATCCAAAGCGACTCCCAAAAATTTTTGACCCAACAAATAATTTTAACCCTTGCCGACTCGACCCCAAAGTTATGCATGTATGAAGTATGACAATCAATTATGCGGAAAAGCTTTATTGCACAAAAAGTTGTGAATATTACTGGTTACGAAGTTTATAATCCTCAAAGTAGTTCCCCCCCCCCAGCTTGAATGCACTTTTCCACGCTTCTTGTGAAATCAGTTTTATAGCGTCGGTTGATTACTTTTGAACGTCATCAATTCCAGAAAAAAGATGTCCTTTCAATGAATTTTTTAAAGTAGGTAAAAGGAAAAAGTCACATGGAGTGAGATCTGGTGAGTAAGTGGGATGTTCCATTACATTTGTACTGTTTTTTGAAAAAAAAAATCATGAATTTCATGAGCCATATGAACAGGTATATTGTCCTGATGAAAAACCACGGATTGTTTCTCCATAATTTGGGTCTTCCTCTACATATCTGTTCTTTAAGCCTTTTGAGGATAGCGAGATATTGATAAGCATTTACTGTATACTTTTTAAGGGACAAATTCCTCAAGAACAATGCCTTGACAGTCAAAAAACACCACCAACATTGTCTTCACCTGGCTTTTTGACATTCGGGCTTTTTTGAGTCCGGGCTCTCCCTCTCCAATCCACTATATATGTACTTTAACGTTTGGTTTCTGGGTCATATTCGAATACCTAAGACTCATCACATATGATGACCCGATCTAAAATACTTTTGGAATCGATTAAATCTAATCAGGCCTGACAAACATCAGTGCGACATTGTTTCTGTTCAACAGAAAGGTTTTTTGAGACAAGCTTTGTACAAAGTTTTGTAACCTTTCGTCACACTATCTTTTTTTTTATTATCTTCGCTTTCGCTTGCCGTCCTCTTTCTCCGCTTTAACGTACGAATGCATGACTCACAAACACCCGAAGAAAGTCACATAACTGTGTTTGTTTTCGATCAACTGTCCTTACATACATGTGTGTTGACTGTTTATACTGTGTGTTGTAAATTGTGATTTTGACTAGTTAGGGTGCTGCAAATTTGATTACACAGGTCTAGTTGTACAATAGCGAGTTAACTCCCACTTCGGAGTTATCTCTGGTTTATCTTGAAACTTACGTTGTACAACACTGGTTTAGGGTATAAT
>FIZR01004518.1:0-14465 GCA_900060175.1 Ferrisia virgata
TTGATAAGAATTGTCAACACGCGCATGCGCAATGAACTTCTCCGATTTGGACCTTAGAAAAAATTTCATAATGTTTGCGGTTGGCCTAGCATTGCCAGGCTCAGTCCATGTATATAAAGTCAATGCTTTTGACGACTTGATAGTTGATACTTTATTGCAGTAATTTTATTAATAAAATATTTTTGAGAGTAAAAAATTTTCAGTAATGGTACCTTGAGAAAAATTCCACGCTCTTTGTGATGGTACAAATTAAAATGAAGAAAAATCAATAACTAATTTTCAATTGACGATTTCAGTTGTAAAATAGGTCAGTATTATATTTTCAAGAGTTTTCCACATGAAAATCTGTGGTAATCAAAATTTTCACGATGCATCGCAAAATTAACATTACAATTTGTAACTAGTAGAAACTGAAAAGTTGGCTGAAACGCGATCATATTACAGCGTACAACTCACTTTTTGCAGTGTGATAGTAAACTGTAATATTAACTTTGCGGTAAGTACTGAGTAATCAGAGCACGTAATTTTTTAAAAAAATATATAAAATGGCCTATTTTACTGCAAATCTTTATAATTATTATATTGTTTTTAATCTTAAATAATCGAATAAACTGTGCGAATGTCAGCATAAATTTTTTGGTGAGGCGAATTCAATGCCGATGTTATTTTTCAAGTGGAATTAGTTTTCATGATGAATTCGCTACTTTTATTTCAACTTTCTTTTATCTTTTATTATTTCCACCCCTAAAACATATTTGGCGTTGATAAATTAATCTTCAACCATTCAATACTTTATATGAAAAACATATATGTACCTTCAATTCTAGTTCAATTTCAGACTTTTCTTCCATTAAATGAAATAATGAAGATTGTAATGTCGAGCGATGATGGTGTTTTAGATTCTTGGATATTTTCGAACAAATAAGGTATGAATTATGTTTTATTATTGCAAATAATATTTCGAGTATCTTTTAATAGTTTTCATTCAACTGATTTGTATTTCACTAAAGGTATTACTTGAATCTAGTCAATTGAACTTACCTATTCCAGTATAATTTTTTATATCAGATCCTACTGCTGGTGATACAAATACATTCGTCATCAGAATAATTTCCCTTTTTTGGGTACCTAAATAATGAATTATAATTCTGAATATAAATTTTTTGATTTCGTGCCCGTATTAAGATTACTTTTTGAGTAAATGATTAGATCACGTAATTTTTTTTCAACCTTTCGTTTTTTAATCGCAGGTAACCTCTGGTAGTTCATTTATATTAAGTTTATAATGCTGAATCTGAATCTGAATTTTTGGTTTCTGTGTTAATATTGAGATTATTTTTCGAGTAAATAAATAAGATTTAGGCCCATGTTGCCTGTCAACTGATGTTAAGTACATTTTAGTAAAAAAAAATAACACCGTTTTGATTAATACATGTTCTACGAAAAATTAAAAAACAAAATGATAATTACAAATTCCTATCTTCCTATCAACCTAGTACATTCCTACAGATTTTCATTAGGGCATGATAATGAAGTTGAATTACCCCTGTTTAAATTGAATGGCGAATATGTTTGCTGTTCAAAATATTAAATATACTTTTATTTAGTAAGGAAAAATACAGCGGATGAGAAAAAGGTTTTAAAGCAGTTTTTACTCTATTTCGTTTATTTAGAAAAATTCAATTCAGTCCGTATAATGTAAAAAAATCTAAAATAAATAAAACAAGTAGGTAATAAAAAATAGAATAGTTTACCTGACATTATATGTAGTTTAACAAAATTTCATTACAAATGTTATACAATGGGCTGCACTGCGCGGTACTACGTAAATAATAAACAAGAAACAGCCACGTGATGATCTATGCTAATTTATTATAAAAATTTCAAATCAGTGAAATACTCGGTAAAAATTCAGCTGACTGATACGAATATGCATACAGTAGATCTACATTATAGAGAAGTTATTTCACACTGTACCATCATGTAATTGTGTAAGTTTAAAATCAAAGTAGGTACACGCTATTTTCATGCTATTTCACACTGTACGGATATCTTTTAAAAAAATCTTATATATTTTTTTTGCTTTTTGTAAAAGAGAAACGAAATATCACAATGCTTTAAGAAAGGCACTGTTTCAATCAATGATACGAAATATCCATTGATACATGCCATTTGCCTGACAAATTTCGCTAAAAAACGATCAGCACGAATACCAATTTAGCACGTACAACTAAAACAACAGCAGCAACAAAATAATAATAATCATAATCATAATAAAAATAATAATAAAAACAACGTACGATATCGTCTTTTTTTGTACGTGCGTAAACGCTACTCGCCGTTATTCAACTTTCAAACAAATAATATAAATTTATCGATACATAAAAATATGTACATACAAAAAACAATAAATAAATAGAATTTTAGCTTATATGACTAGAAATAATAAACCAGTACTAATAAATAGTACTTTGGAAAAAAGGCAATAAAAAAATAAAACAAAAACACAAAAACAAAATTACATAAAGTCGACTTATTCGTCCAGAATAATTTTCTTATGGAACGTAGATTGGAAGCAGGTATAGTTATTACATTCTAAGATACATTACATACCCAGTATTTACGTTACACTTTTTCGAATTTGTATATCTGCAGAGTAATAGGGCAGCTGAATCGAAATCAACAAACTCTCGCCAAAATCCGCGAATGTTCAGGGAACTGAACCATACGTAACGTACTCAAGCTACCCACAGACACACGCAATCTCGATAGTTTTAATAAATTATTTTATGAATTGGAAACTTCCTACTCTCTACACTGAAAATTTCAATCAACGATTCTGCACTGCTTTTCATTATTCTTAAAATTTTGTTCTTCACTACAAAAAGTTGGGTATCGTAAAACGAATCATATTCAACGGCTTTAAACATAGAATCGTTAGAATCATTACGGTCGTAGAAAAGTTATTTTCGAATCCACATCATATTTAGTTCGATAATGTGATATTTTGTAAGGCAGGTAGGAGGTTCGAAGAAAAAAAAGTAAAAATTTACTATAGAATTTGTTTTTATACACGGGTCATTCAAAATATTTTTAAATACAGTTCTTTTGAAAATGGTGTCTGACAACTGGAGCACGCTAAATACAAGAAGATATGTTCGTAAAGCATTTATACATTTTTTTTTTCATTGTAATATTTAAACCATACCTAGGTGAGATCGATTTTCAATCCTACAGACTTCAAGTAATTCTACAGTGACAAAATGGTGGCGGTACTGGCTTACACGTAGCTTCGTTTACACGCATATGTAATGTGTATGATATTATTCCATTCTCAATATATCGTGTCGGATACGCAAGCGATAAGAAATCGAAAATTGGTGAAAATTTTCGCAAGAAAGACAACTATGAAAAGCAGTTTTTGCGTTGGTTAACGGAGCAAAAACAAATAAAAGCGTCATTAATTCGTTGAAAAACTTTTAGGTGTATCTACGGAAACTTTATGATTTTACATGAAACGCACAAATTATCCTGCATCCATTTTCAAAGAATTTCGTTTTGTAAAATTATCATCACACCAACGCGATATTTACCACTTCCTCGGTTACACATAACACCCGATAATTTCAAGTTGGAAAAATAGCAGCGCCGCCATATCGACAAAAAAACGTAACAGCATATTTAAATGCAATGAACCAATGAAGTGAAAATGTACAACAAGATATCATTGAAATATTTCACAACGATGTTAGACATGATTTGTAGTTGCGTCGCGATGCGATACTCATTTTTCAAAGTTTTCTTCTCATTCAACAATAATCGATAATAAATACGTCGACTACACAAATCGTACATAAATTCAAGCAAAGTAGTCCAATAAAAAAAAAAAAAAAGAAGGGCTGATTAACGCTCTTGCTTTTGAAAATTGAGAAAAAAAAAATGTAAATATAAGTAGATATTAAAAAAAAAAAAAAAAAAAGTAAGAAGTAAGAATAATAATACTAAATTTCAAAAATAAAGGGAAAAAAATACAGATAAAAAAAATGTCCAAAAAAACAATTTTGTCACTTTCAACTTGGTTAATTTAGTTGCACGATGCGGTACGAGAGTAACTTGCTGTGAATATTTTGGCAGTGATTTAAATACCAAAATAAAATAAGTAAATAAATAAATAAATAATAGTAGTAGTAGTATGTAGTAGTAGTAGTAGAGTAGTAATACAAATATTAAGAATAGGAATAAATAAATCAACCACTCACCATCATTTACGAACAATAAACATAGAGCAAAGACGAACAAAAATCACAATGATATTCAAAAAGAACGAAAAAAAGTAGGGAGGAAACGAGAATTAATACGAGCGAAGAAAAGAAAAGAAAAAAGATAGAGATTTTGCGTAAAAATATCACATTGGTGGTTACTAGTAGGTCGTTTCGTAAGGAGGAAAAGGATGCAGAATATTATAAATAACAGCGCAAGTGGCCAATATCACATACAACGCTAAAGCAATCCACCATATCAACTGTTCGTGTAATTTTTGTTCAAAGTTCTTGAGCACGGCTAGGCCAATGGTTAGTCCGGCAAAAGCGCCCATCAGATGTGCTGCATAACTGACCGGACCTTCGGACATCATATGCGGACTCGCCGAGTACCGATCTTGAGCCGATGCGTAACGATCGTAGACGGCAAGACCTACGTCAACGCTAGCTGCGTATGACAATAAAAATTACAATTTAAAAACATTTCTAAAAATAAATTGTTCAATTTTTAAACGTCTTCAACTCATAATTTTAGTTCTTGCGACTATGTCCAGAGTTAATTTTTAGAGTAAAAAATCAACCGATTTTTATTATTATCAAATTTTCAATTCTTACCGATTAATGTAATTTTTTTTTTTTTTTTTTTTTTTTTCAAAAAAGTCCCTTTTTTTAATAAGTACACTAGTAGCTCCAAGTATTGTAAATACCGTCGCTTCTTCGAATTTTTTATTATAGTACAACAACGCGTACTGAAAATTAATTGAAAATTTTCAAGAATGGTGAAAATTGAAATTTAGAACCATGAAGCGAAATAATGTGTACATGTATGCTGAATGACCTCGTACCAAAATCACATAGTGGTTACAGTGTAATAGCTTAGAAAAAAAACACCAAGTTGATATTTTACTGTACACGGTAAAATTATTCTGTTCGAATGTTAAAAAATAAATCAGCCCTTACCAACGAATAATATCCCAATCAAGCGAACAATACCAAATTGCATGTGGTGAAAATTCTGAAAAATAACAAAATTCGTCAATTATTTACTACAAGAATGCTTATCACCGACGCGCGACGCCGTATTCGTAATAATGCGACTAAGAAACAAGCACACGTTAAACAAGTTGCATAATCAGTTCGCCTGATCAGCATCTAAGAGAAGAGTTCAATGCAAAATTGAAAAAAAAAAACGGCAATAAAGCTAGGCAACTTATTTGGCGCGATCGATGACTGGTTCAGAATCGGTAAGAATGGGTGTAGAGAAATGGTGGGGGGGGGGATTCTGTTGGAGAAAATAATCGCAAATAAGAATTTTCCGTTGCGTTAACGTGCTGAATTTTGAATACCTATTTATCAAACTGATTTTGTGATGGATTTTCAGTGAAATGAATACCTAGGTAGGTAGGTAGGTAGTCTTGAGTTTTACTTGGGCAACGATTCTCAATTATTTTCACAAACAACGCAACGTGCCAAACTGGATTTTATATGAATATGTTTTTGAATGGACGCGCGAATTAAAAATAGAAAAATAATTAATAAAAGGTGTTTCGACGGTACTTACCAACAATACGTTAGCGAGATGAGCAGCTAATAAAGCATAAACGCCTCCCGAAGCTCCAACTAAGCAAACATCTGCGTCGAAAACGGAAGTACCTAATGAGCCTGCGAATATAGAAAAAAAGGAAGAAACATACGAACAATTATTATTATGTAGGTACGAATGAAATATTAAAAGAAGTAGTAAAACAATTGGACACGATTTTGTCATAAAAGCTAACAACAGCCTGTACCTACAGTTTGATAGGTCTTTTCAACTGAAAACTGAAGGCTCAGGCCGTATAACGCGTATATGTACCTACACACCTAGACAGCAGAATCAACGTCCGCTTAGTACGCGCTATACCAGTCGTAGAAGCCATGGTCCAATGGCCCAAACAATCGTATTATTGAAATGTGCGAAGAAATTTTAATACGTACCCGCTAAAACTCCGGCCATGTATACAACTCCTATCCTCAATGAGCCGTGTACCATTTCTAACGGAAGCCCCACCGATAATTGTACTAACAAATTAAAAATTAAATGCAGCCAACTGCGAACATATCGAGAAAAAAAACACACACATTTTACTAAAAACAAATAACGACAATAAATTGTATAATTATTGTATTTCTAAATCGTTTGCAATCGTCGCTTTTCGCGACATCTCGTCACTCGTATTTCGTAAGTTGACGTTAATTTAACCGACTCGGCTGTACCTTGGCAAAAATTCAGGTGCCAAATTTAATTTTAAAATTTCAAAATTAAAAATACGTAATTTCTTCGTTAAATTTCAGGCGATACAAATAGAATACGAATTTTCCATCAATTTTGATACAACGCGATAGCTGCGTCAGTCAATTTTTAGTACTTTTTTCGTTAAATCATCTTCACAAATGTATTCGTAAGAAACGTCGAAAATTAAAGAATATTTTTCGATGTTTAGCGAATACTTAAAGAAAAATATTCGCGTCTAAAATGGGTAATTTTTTTTTTTGTTATACATTCGTTGCAAGCCAATCGAGAATTTGAAAAAAAAATTACTCGTTCTTTAGAGCTCGCGTTACTGATATCGAGACCTTTTCTCAGTAAGCTGGGTCCAATTATGTGTACGTAAATTGCTCAAGTACTCGTTAGACGCTCCATTACGAGTATGTCTAGTAAAGCTACGAGTAAGGAGCAACGACGAATCTATATTGTATACGTATACCATAGCTATTCGTGCGGTAGGTATTGTTAGCGAATCGATAAACTTGACATGTACTCGTACTCGTATGGTGCGAGAATGTATGAAGGCATTTTACACAGTCAACGATGGCTAGTGGATCGTTACAACGAGTTTAGTATACCAGTATACCAGTATACCATTGTTGATATGGTATGCTGTGCGTAAATGTAACCATTAAATTGAAGTAACATCGTACATTCGTACGGCGACCATTTAAAGTTGTCTATTCAGATCTACGCCGCGTCGGCCTACTCTGCCTATCACAAATTCGTATAAACATAAACGCAACGGCAACTACGAATGTAGATGAAAGATGTGTAAAGGCGACGCCGGTATAAAAAGGGCACAACGAAGCACTTCGTGCGGCGTAGCCTTCACGTGTATTTACTACAAAAGGTATATTCTTTTATACGATTCATTCTAAAGTAACACAAATCACCGCGTTCCCGAATACGAATCGTATAGAATCCGGTAATAATCAAAATATTCCTGCGGTTGGTTGTTTTTATCACCAGCCAATCAGGTAAAAGAAACAAAAAGATTCAAACGAAGAACGAAAGATGAAAAGGTCAAATCGGTCGTGTCAATGTCGAACGGGCAAAATCATTCGTAATAAAAGCTTTCGATTCTCAAGCAAACCGGATAAACGGTTATTATCCAAATCGAAAATCGGTTTCGGAAAACCGGATATTTGTTTAACTCTAATTCATTCGTGCTACCTCAACCTCTACGTATACGGTTTACGGTATGCATGTTAACTATATCACATAGACCTACTCGATGTCGATGTCGATGTCGATATCGATACACTCGTAAACAAATAAATAAGTACTCGTAAGCGTAAGATATAAGTACGATACACATCAATTATAGAGTTAAACAGATATCCGGTTCTTCGAATCCGATTTCCGATTCGGATAATAACCGTTTATCCGGTTTGTCTCACTGTTGCAAGAACGCGTTCTCGTTCTAAAGAGTTCCAACTTCGTTCTTTTCAAGAGCGTTCGTCGTTAACTTCACTTCGTTCAATGAGTGTTCCTGTTCGTTCTCCGTTCTTCGTTCTTCGTTCTTCGTTCTTCGTTCTTTCCCTGACGTTCTCGTTTTCGTTCCCGTTTCCGTTCCCACTTTTTTTTTTTTAGCCCAATTCTCTACGTCATATTGCCAATTAAAACTGGACTATTACAGTCTACGGACCAACAGCGGTTGGGGAGGGGGAGGGAAGGAAATCAACAAAATCTTTTTTAGGGTACTAAAAGGTCATTAAGATGTTTTTTTTTAGCGATGTCAGATATTTATCTTTGTTCATTTATTTTATTTGAACATTAAAATCGTATGCTGCGCTCATTATCTACCAAAATCGCTCCAATTCGGTCGATCGGCTCAGTTTGGCAGCGGATTAAATATATATGAGGGGGGATGAACTTGTGTCAAAATTCAGGCATGTCCAAATTTTAGGGAGGGGATGCTGAGATGCAGAAAATTCAAAAATTGTCTCTTTCTAAACCAATTGACAAAAAATCAGAAGTTGTACCATATATTCAAAAATCAACCTCCCAAGTCAATTAGGACGGAAGATATAAGGATTTTCCCTCTTTTTGACCCTGAAAAGAGGCTGTTCCTCCTCTATCTCCCCACCAAAAGTAGCTAGGAAGTTGAAATTTGGTATGCACATTTAGTTGGGACCTTAATGCACCCTCTCACAATCCCAAAAAAATGGAAATGGGTTTTAGGCAGGCAAAATTGTTGCAAATATGTACATCACAAAAAAATTAACTGAAGAACGAAGAACGTAAGAAAATTTATGCGTTCTCCTTCCCATTCTCGTTCTTTTGAAACATTCGCGTTTGCTGCTCTTTCCTTGTTCTTCAAGAATCTCAAGTTGTCCGTTCTCGTTCTTGAGAACGTTGGCGTTCTCATGAAAAATGCGTTCGAACGCGTTCTTCGTTCTCGTTCCGTTCTTGCAACACTGGTCCGTCGATTCGTTTTGCTTGAGAATCGGAAGCTTTTATTTTGAATGATGACACGACCGATTTGACCTTTTCATTTTTCGTTCTTCGTACGAATCTTTTTTTTTTCTTTTACCTGATTGGCTGGTGATAAAAACAACTTATCGCACGAATACTTTGATTATTACCGAATAATATCCGGTTTTCCGAATATCCAGTTTGTATTCGCGAACCTGGCTATTTATGTAACTCTACATCTTTTGTACACTATACATATCTATATAGAGAATTGGTAAAAGTTGAATTATAATTACCCGGCATGTAATACTGTGTAAAAAATAAACCTCCAAATTTGTAATTTTTTATCGGGTCTGTACACAAATATACTGTCTATAGGAACTGGACCAGAAGCGTTCATTTCTCCCGTCGTCACTGTGTAGTATGTGAATACGCCGAGCTGAAATTAAAAAAAAAAAAATATCAAATTAGTACAATTAAGAGAATTTTAATATATACTGGTAGTAGGTAGAATCGGGTACCTCTCGTTCCACACTACTCTATTGGGTCACACAGCTCGCAATCAGTTTGCCATTTTATTCGTCATTTCAAAAGTACGTAAACTTGTGCGAGAGATTTTTGAAAAAAGAAATTTTCAGCCAAGAAGCGCAAATTTTCGTAATGAAATTCGCCATACGCGTCGGTGTAGCTATGAAATTAGCCGCGCAACTATGCGGATCAAGTATTGGAAGATGGCGTGCCGTAGCCGGTTTTGGAGCTTGGCTTAGTTACTCGACCAAAAAAGTTGGTCACATCGCAGCGCCGAACTGCTGAAGCGAATTTCACGCAGATAACGCTCGGTTGGAACACGACACACGACGTTATATGAAAACAGCCTACAACGAACGTACGATTGCCGTTCGAGACACGATAAAAACAAAGTCAACAGAGTCAGAATCAGAGTTTTACAGCCGCAGCCAAATTTTTACCAACTCCCATCAAATTCACGCCGCGTACATCGACACGAGATTGATCGATAAAATACACGGAGGCCTCTGAATAGGCGCTAGGTAGATAAGTAAAATGCACGGCACGGTACACGTATTCAAAAATCAGCCAATCGCTATACGTACCTCTCTACGTACCGTGCTCGTCGAAATACACGTCAATTTCGCCTGACACGAGTATAGGGTACAAATCGTGATGCTCTATTCACAAATAAGTAATCGATTTTACCGCGTATTGAAAAAAAAATAATAATAATAATACCCGAGTAGAATTAAAAAAAAAAAAAAAAAAAAAAAAAAAAAACCCCAGGAAAAAAAAAAAAAAAAAAAAAAAAAAAAAAAGAAATATACCAACATGCGACACGAAATTCAAAATTATCACGAAGCGAAGAACGAGTCCAATGTCAAACTCCACTATACCGACGAACAAGGTACACTCGTACCATCTATTCCTTTATTCGCGAAGCTCGTACAGCACTCGTAATCGTACTCGTATGCGACAAAAATTTGACCATTTCGTGCCGAAGAAAAATTTATACCACCAAAAATTCGACGATTAGTCAGCTTATCGTATTAGACTACGATAAATTTATATTTTCGAACATTTTAATCATTTGCAGAACTTATTTTTTCAGGTCAATTTTCTACGTTATAGCTCCTACGATCTGTCGACATACGGCGGATGAGGAATCCACAAAATTCGTTTCAAGGTCCCAGAAGACTATTATTAAAACCATTTTCGGACATGTCAGATGTTTATTTGTCAGGGTTTTTTCAAAGGGATGCCCATTCGTCCGGTAGGTATGATACGATTACTACTTTCTAAATCAGACTGATTTTTTCACGTCACATTGTCGAAGATAACCGTGCGACGATTGCGATCTAACGACCTGCTGCGGATGAAGACGGGCCCTATCAACAATAAAATCCGTTTTACGAGTCCAACAAGATTATTACGACCAAATCCTATATTCACCCCCCCCCCCCCCACAGTAAAAATTATTCGCTCAGCGCGATACCGACCAAAATCCAAAAAAAGTTGGCCAATGCTGAACTTCCAGTCGGAATGACTCGGATGAAAATTCAGTTCCTGGAGGAGGAGGAGGAGAGCTAAGAGGCTAAAATCGCGAAAATTGTTCCCTTTTACGTCAATCGATAGCCGGTATAAAGTAGTACAACGTATCCAAAAATCAGCCTCTCAGGTTAGGTTAGGTGGAAAATATGGGAGTTTTTCTCCGTTTTGACTTCGAGAAAGGGCAGCTCTTTCCTTACGTTCCTTTAAAATTGAGCTAGGTAGTTGAAATCTCCGTGCATCCCCTCGCAGCGCAGAAAATGCAGTTTTTTGGTCTGTTTTCCTTATTTTTTTAGTTTGTTCCAAGCAGAAAGTTGAAATTTAGTAGGGGTACATGTGGTAGCAGTCGTAGAAGTGCATTCTAGAGGTTTCCACTTGTTAGCCACATTGCACCACCTACCTTTACTACCGATTGCGAGGCTTTTTTTTTTCATTTTTAATTTTTTCTCCCGCAGCTCGTAGGTTAAACATGGATTCAGATTATAATATAATTTGGACATTGGCTTAAAACTGCGAGCAGTAAATTTCTATCGAAGTCGTTCAAATTGGGGAGAGGTGCGTAATTCCATACTTTAGGATGGCGGCAGAAGGGATTGAAAAATCCAAAAGTGAAAAAGTTTCTCTGCCAATGGATGGGGGAAATCGAAACAGCTATGAGATTTCACACGTACGCATTGTCATAAAAGTACTTTTTTCGACAGTTTTTTCCTTTAAATTGAGTTAGAAGATGGAAATTTGGCAGCTAGTTTTTATAATGAACGCCCCAGATGTACCTGTTGGATGATCACACTTTTCAACCGCATTTCACGCCGTCACAGCTCCCGAAAACATACTAAACAAGTACTCGTATGCCGCTAAAACGCATCCAGTATGCAACTTGCAATTTGCACCTTGCACCTACCACCTACCACCTACCATCTAGCCAAACTACATGCGTCGGTGTCACATCGTACCGAACGAATGCTACTCTGAATGTGAAATGCGCCAACCGCCGATAAATCGACACATGCACAAGAATCAGTAAGTAGATAGTAGGTAGGTAGGTAGGTAGGTAGGTAGTAGGTAGAGGTACCTACAAAAGTATACAGTACACAATCACACGGCTACGCTATGTACTGTGCATGTAGTATGGTAGTATGTATTATGTACTATGTAGCGTAGAAAGCTTACAAGTGCATCGCGTGCATACAGCAAACCATAGACCTGCGCCTTCACTCGGCTTCCTTATACTATCTCGATTTCTTCCTTTTTTACTTTGTTCGTTTCGAAAGTTTTTCGTACGAATTTGACCTTAGGTGTATGTATATACACGTACGAACGACACGATGAAATTGCCAACTCGTCTCGGCCAAGCCGACGTGCAACTTACACGTAATAATTATACGTACTTTTTTGCATGTCTGTAGACTACGCGACGAGGATCGCACAACACCCAGTTACCTAATACCTACCCTACTTCAGCTACACCAACAACCCAGTACCTACTAAATCTACGGCTACGAATATCGACTTCATTACGACCGAATTACCTACTGCATAGAGAGAGGTACGCTAATTAAGCAAGTGCATTAGCATAAATCGATCAAGCTAGTCAGTGCCGTCTAGCGTATTACAATTACCATACATACACACACACACATGTGCTCGCAATACGCGTATTTTCATGGCAAAATCGCGAAGAAGAAATCGGCGCTTCAAACGAGCACATTTGTTTGAAGAGAGAGGAAGACACGTAAAAAAGGCGCTGCAGCCATCGAGTGTAGTTTTACAGCGCAACTTACCTCTATAAATGTAATCAGAATAATAAATAATGGCGGCGGGCAACATGTGTAATGATCGGCGTAATACTTTCGATCTCGTTCATCGGTCAAAATTTCGGCCGCAATTAAATGCACCATCCTGAAACATAGTGACAAAACAAAACGAAAGCCAATTAGATAAAGTTAATCGCACGAAAAGTCGACGAAGTAACGTCGCGTTAGTTGCATAATTACTACGCTATAACTAATACGAAGAGCTGAAATCGTAATATTCGGCACTGTCGGCGGCGACATTTCATCTCTCCATATTATTCTCCTTCTTCAACCTCTTCTAAACAGCACGCTTTTCCGGAGTTTTTTACACTTTAGATCGCCTGTACAAACCTTTCTGTGACCACCACCACCACACTCTCCCCCTCCCCCAGCGCCAGCCATACGCTCGGAATCAACTTGAAAAAAGAAAAACTGAAATTCAGATACGTAATGGATTCGAGATTTAAATGCGGATGATTTTTACGATTATGGCCGAATTAAAATGGTGCCGAAGCAACAACGTATCGTCGTGCGGTATACAAAGTCCAAGTATACGAATAGGCAACAGTTCAATTCTACTTTCTACTTCTTTTACTTATTTGTGTGTTTTTTTTTTTTTGTTCTTGAAAAGAAAAAAAGCTCTCGATCACATACCCTGCACCTACGTACAAGTAGGTGTTCACGCTAAATGGAGCTAATTTTACGAATAATCGTTTACGTACTTTCGTACGGGTTTTGTTTTTTTTTTTTTTGCTAAAAAGTTGATCGATATGTGGCGTCGCCTGAGGTCGATGGTTCGACTTTTTCGCAGCCTCACTTCGTACAGCGATTATCGGCAGATTTTCGCTACGCGATTGCATCGAGTAACCTTATATTTACGCTTTGATTAGCGCGCTGTTCGACGATTTTCAGACCATGACGACGTGCGCTTAGCTACATTCGTACATGTACATACACGTAACTTTAGCCTTCTCTGTATTCAACTAAAATGATTCACTGTGCAGCGTGTACCGACCTACCGACCTTATACAGTCAACTTTCTCAGCACCGAGCCTTTCGTCCTTCTTATATATTCGTACTTAGGCCTACAGCTTTGTGTAACGAAAAATATGAAATCTACAGCGTAGCAAGGTCTGTAGCCTAATAAAATCGACGAACGGTACGATTTTTTTTTTTTTTTTTTTTTTTTTTATCAGCAGACAGACGTAAGTGGACGTGTTTCGGATGTTTTGGGGTGAAACGAGTTTTTAGCCTGATTTTCTCTGTCTAGTTCTAGTTGTCAACGAAAAGCACACAATAGCGGTTTATTGACCTGCGGGACTGTGGCAAATATGAGGACAATTTTTTTTCGGAATGATGATAACAAAATCAGGAAGCCTAGCTTTCTCACCTAACAGTCTACCAAGCTTCAAATTGATAAGAATAATCCTTGGAGAAATAATTTCTCACCGCTAAAAGAATAAATATCATTAGCCTGCCAAAACTGTCATAAGCCTAGAAAAAAAAGATTAGCGTAGTTATTTCATACGTGACGTCAGGTTTTTAGGGAAATCACTGCCCAACACGTTCGGTATAAAAATGTCAAATATGTTGTATTCTGGCAATTCTCGAATAACATGGCTTTCA
>FIZR01004522.1:0-28631 GCA_900060175.1 Ferrisia virgata
AATGTTGAATAATTTGAGGTTCAATGTTAAAAAGTGCAATTTCGCCGTTAAATATTCATCTTAAGTGAAAAATAACAACGCCATCAACTTCGCCGGGTCAAAAAACCCCCATTTCGACACCTTACTCGAATAATTTCGATAATTTCGCGATTTAAAGTGGTCAACAGAATAATTTTTCAAATTTGAAACTGGATGGATGAGTAACGCCATCTATCGCAACACAAACGAAATACTTACACTTAACGTGGTTTTTGGAACATGCGACCTTTTAATATCTTATATTCTCCTAATGAAAATCCGGAGTTTGCACTGAAGTACGCCTCCGCTGCTGACGCTGCTTTATAAAATTTTGCGCCTTGATTTGTTACTGTATGCAACCAAAATGACACTTAAAAAATTAAAGCAGCGTCGGCAGCGGAGGCGTACTTCAGTGCAAACTCCGGATTTTCATTAGGAGAATATAAGATATTAGAAGGTCTCTCGTTCCTAATACTCAAAATTTTGAATTTTAGTTACTCGTTTCCTAGCGAGTATTTGATCGAGTAAAGTGTCTCTGGGTAGGTTTTCGACCCCAAGGAATCTATTTCTGCGGTCAGTTACATCTGAAAATCGTTCGGTTTCGAAATAACACGTAATTTTACTGTAAACTTGCTTTTACAAGATGAAATTGGCAATGCAAATTAATTTTTATAGTAAATTATCACTCGGCAATGTCTAATTTGTGAAAATCGACACTTATATTATGTATATTGCAACAGAAAAGCGAATAATAAACAATTTGAAGTATCAGGAGTGAACGATTGGTTGCATATGATTGTTAAATTAAGGTGCAACATTTATTTTTCAAGTTCTGTTCAGGAAATATTTAGTTTTTGAGAAAACCCACTTACGTTTAAGGATGTATTCAAAAACACGTTGTTTATCTCGAAAACTGAGCATTTCTTACCTGACGTTTTTCTCATACTCATGTTCAGCAATCTCAACCCTTTTGAGTAATAAATAAATCTTAGTTCAGAAATGCCTTAGACTGTCGAACATTGATGGAATCGTTGAAAACTGACGTTTGAGATACCTATCTAGTAGTGGTGAACTGGAATGTTTGGTTTCTATTACAACATAGAGATCATTTTCTGACTGCCGAAACTGTGAAACAAGTGTAAATTCGAAATCATGACGTAGAAGTAGTCATAACGAACATTGACGATGCTGTTGAATGCAAATGATCACGAAACAATCAAAATTCGCCTAATACATTATGCAATGATTCAAGAAAACGCTTTCTTCTAGTATAAAATTATTGCTACCAGGTAAAACATGTAACTAATAGCAATTTTAATATTAGATTCGGACTTATTGACACTGAATTAGTCATAGTAGACCCTTACGTCACGTATCTGCGTGTAAAATTATAAAATAATTAAATACTTGAAGTATAAATTCCGAACAACTTTTAGAAAACTCGCACTTTCTTGTTAAAATTGCTTTTATAAAGCAACATATGAAACTAACTGCAATTTTAATCAAAAATTTGTACTCAACGACATCGAATTGATCCTAATCAACATCTAAATCACATATTTACGTTTAAAAAAATGTACAACAAATAAAATTACTTGAAAAATAAATGTTGCACCTTAATTTAACAATCATATGCAACCAATCGTGCACTCCTGATACTTCAAATTGTTTATTACTCGCTTTTCTGTTGCAATATGCGCAATATAAGTGTCGATTTTCTCAAATTGGACATTGGCGAGTCATAATTTACTATAAAAATTGATTTGCATTGTCAATTTCATCTTGTAAAAGCAAGTTTACGGTAAAATTACGTGTTATTTCGAAACCGAACGATTTTCAGATGTAACTGACCGCAGAAATAGATTCCTTGGGGTCGAAAACCTACCCGGAGACACTTTACTCGATCAAATACTCGCTAGGAAACGCGTAATTAAAATTCAAAATTTTGAGTATTAGGAACGAGAGACCTTCTAATATCTTATATTCTCCTAATGAAAATCCGGAGTTTGCACTGAAGTACACCTCCGCTGCCGACGCTGCTTTAATTTTTTAAGTGTCATTTCGGTTGCATACAGTAACAAATCAAGGCGCAAAATTTTAGAAAGCAGCATCAGCAGCGGAGGCGTACTTCAGTGCAAACTCCGGATTTTCATTAGGAGAATATAAGATATTAAAAGGTCGCATGTTCCAAAAACCACGTTAAGTGTAAGTATTTCGTTTGTGTTGCGATAGATGGCGTTACTCATCCATCCAGTTTCAAATTTGAAAAATTATTCTGTTGACCACTTTAAATCGCGAAATTATCGAAATTATTCGAGTAATGTGTCGAAATGGGGGTTTTTTGACCCGGCGAAGTTGATGGCGTTGTTATTTTTCACTTAAGATGAATATTTAACGGCGAAATTGCACTTTTTAACATTGAACCTCAAATTATTCAACATTTTATCGACTTGTAGTTCTGTAAGTGCTGAAATCTGACTTGATGGGTTTTCGAGGTCACTGAACAAGAATATTAAAAAAAAAAAATCGATTAAAAATGCTTGTTTTTTGAGGAAAATTACTTTTTATGGTGCTCAAAGTATCGTGTCGAATAAACTGCATATCTGCTGCTTGGTTGAAGGTGCAAAATTGACAATCTTGAAACACAACGCGACATATTTTTTTTCTTAAAAATATGGTGTTTTATATGATCATTGAGTTAACGATGAATTATGGCTCCCAATGGTCTTCCAGAACCCTAGAACAGATTTTGCCAATTTAATTTCAAATGAAATTGGGTTCAGATTGAGTTAGTAGACAATGTCGATAAAGAAGTACTTACTTGACCAAATTTTAAGTTGTCACCGCTGTAAGTAAGGTCATCTTCACGTGCAGGTAAGTATAATCAACAGAAAACAGTTCTCAAAAACTGAAAATAATTAATTCATTTGAAGAGCGCATAATCTTTGTAAGTAATCAATAAAGCCACACAAGCAAAGACTACAAGGAGGCACAGTAAGTCTTACAAGGTGAATTGCTGGTTTTTACTAAGGTTTCTTTCGGAAAAAATGACCTTGTTACACGAGACAGATGCCTTTTGAATGATTCTTACCTCAACACCCTTCAATCCTACAACCAAATTAATTAACTCAATGTCGCTGTTATGTATTTGAAAATGATACGGTCAACGTTTTAAACAATATGGCATTAAAATTGAACAATCAATACCTTATATCTACTTAAAATAAATCCTTATGTAACAAGCTTAAATATACATATTTGTGGGAAAAATGATATTATACCTTTTGAAATTATTCATTACATTATTAAGTAGAAAGAGAGAAAAAAAAACAAACAAAAAATGATAGCTATTTACACATTTTTTTTTTTTTTTTTTGAAAAACGAGTGACATCTTTGGTGAAAAATTTTCGTGCTGATTACTGATGTTATTGAACCAGTTAAAATTGAACATCGTTTAAAAAAAATAAAGAGAAAAGAGATACTGCTCTTTTAACTCTTACATTTAGTAGTCTATAATGCGCTCATATCACAAGAACTGGTCCCACCGGAGAAGTGTATTTTCATCGCACAGCGAACTTATACTGAATGTCTCCACATTACTGATTAACTGTGGCCATTGTTGTTCCCGAAGCAGTGGATGTTGTATCACTGCCAGTGGCTACTTCGCCGCATACTAATACTGGTATTTTCTTTTTCAACGCCATACGATATTTTGGATGGCTGAAATAATCCAAATGTTAATTAATCTCCACTAGGTACTTACATCTGGGGGAAAAAATCATGAAGAAATTCAACGTATTTACCTTATAGCGTAGACGATCGGATTGTATACGGCGTTCGCTTTGGCAAACACCGATCCCCAAATTGTGAACAGAGGACTGACAGTTAGCAGTTCGAATATACCAGAATAGTTGATGATCAAGTAAGGAGTCCACGCCATAAACCATAAAGAAATAGTCATCAAAGCAACCTACACAAATATTTATAGAAATTACTCCAACACGCGACTATTTAATTTTGATTTTCAAACTAAATAGCATGCAAAGTTCAATTCATCTTTTGACCAAAACTTACACCGGTTCTTTCCATTGGAAAGCTCCAAATATAGAGGGATAGGCCTGTAGGAACGTAAACGAAAGAAGGGGCTCTCTCTGTATCCAGGTGTCGTATCGATTTTAGCCTTTATGTTTATTACGTGGCTAGTCCAGAATTTCAAAAAAAAATGACTGGCTCTTGTATTTTGTGTAATTTATGTAAAAATAGGCGAGCTAATATAATTACCCTCTGACCCGATTTTTTTTTTAATTTCTATTCAACAATGTACTGAAAGTTATTATTCTGAGAATTTGATTTGATTTACGAACGAAATGAAAAATAGCGCGACCAATTTTTTTTTATCAGGTATTTTTTAAAAAGGTAGGTATCAAAAAATCGACACGAAAGTGGCACATTTTCTTACCTAGCTATTAATTTTCCGATCGTGAAAAGCTCAAAATTGTAATAAAGCTAAACTAAATTCGTAATCGGTGGTAAACTTACTTTAGCCAATTTAATTTCGGAGCTCTTATTTTTACCGTCATCGTTGCCTTGCGATCTCAACGACGTAACGTTCATTTTTTTCGCCTGTTCTCTCATATTTTTCTCATGATCCGATACAGCCTTGAAATAAACCAGATTTAGTATTTATAAAAAATATTCCAACACCAAAAACTATAAACCCAATAACTGGTACTAAATTCTAAATTAATAAACAATAAATTTACTTTCACAATGTAACTGTAAGCCCATATGATAATGAAAAGTGGTCCGAAATAAACGAAAACCGAATATGTCAAAATGTAACTTCGACTTTTCCACGTTTTGGTCAAGTAATCAGTCCCGCAAGCTGTCATATTGCCTTCAGGTACATATCTGTCGATTGAGAACAATGAAATATTGATTTTCATCGTATTCTTGAAGTACGAACTAGCTACGATATAGGTTTTGGCATAGGCTACTATCCACGAAGTGTTTAAATAGGTGTGTACCGATGGTAATAACCAGAAAATTTTATCAACGTAGAAATTATTAAGATCATGTCGAAATATTCAACAATTCGATAAAAAGCTTTGACTATAATAAAGCAGCGAACACGTTGACATTTGTAGCCTGATTCGATTTAGCGATGATTTTTTTCTCCTAATCAGCATTGAGGGTAGGAAAAGTTCAGTGCTGCTAAAATATCGAGACCCCTAAAAAGTGCATCTATGATCCCAACTAAACGTACATACCGAATTACAAGTTTCCAGCTCAATTTGAACGGGAGTTATGCGAGGAGCAAACTAAAAAAATGATCAAAAAACCACATATATTTGAAGCTGTGAGGAGGTGGAATGGAGATGCAAAGTCGGAACCGCCAAAAGAAACATTTGAAGTCCCTATTAAATGTACATACCAAATTTCAACTCTTCCCAGCTCGTTTTTGTAGGAAGATAGGCGAGGAACAGCCCCTTTTCGAGGGCAAAGCGGAGTGAAACCCCCATATCTCCCCTCCTAATTAATTTGGGAGGTTGATTTATGGATGTGTTATACAACTTTGGATTCTGTATCGATCGGCTCAATAACGAACAATTTTTGCATTTTTGACTCCTCAGCATCACTCCACCCAAATTTGGGTATAACTCAATTTTGACCCAAGGCCATGCCCACTTATACATATCTAATCCGTCGTTAAACTGAGCCGATTGGCCAAATTGGAGCGATTTTGGTCTGTATTGAACAGAATAAATGATTTTAGTGTTTAGGAAAAAAATAGAATAAATTAAAAATAAATAGAAAAAAAAGAAAAAAATAGAATAAATTAAAAATAAATAGAAAAAAAAAGAATATCTGTCATTGGCAAAAATGATGTTAATGATGTGCTAGGATCCCAAAACGAATTTTGCTAATATTACACCTCCTCCCCCCCCGATCAGCCGTTGGTCGATAGACAGTAATAGCCTGGTTTTCATTGACAATATAATACAGAAAATCAGGCTAACGAGGCTATTACAGTTTGTTAACGTACAAGGGATGAGGAGGGAGGGGGAGGGAATACTAACAAAATCAATTTCAGGGTCCTCGAAGACCATAGCGACCATTTTTGGCCATGTCGAATATTTTTATTTCATTTTTTCTCCCCGAAATTGAAAAATTATTTGCTCAGCTCGATACTGACCACTATCGATAAAATTTGGGGAGCAAGTTTCGATTACCATGCCATTAGATATTCTGTAGTAAATCCAGTTGCACCCAAATTTGGTGGGAGGGGGTGCTGGGTGGGGGGTTAAAGTTCTACAAAGTATTTATTTTTAAGTCAATCGATAGACAACACAAAGTTACATTAAATATCCAAAACTCAGCCTTCAAAGTCAATTAGGAATGAAGATATCAGGGTTCCCCCTTTTTGATCTTGAAAAGAGGTCGCTCCTTCTCTATATCCGCACCAAATTGAGCTAAGAAGTTGAAATTTGGTGTATACATCAAGTCGAAGTCCTAGATGTCTCTTTTGGAAATCTCAGCATTTCAGCCTCATCTTATACCCTCCCAAACAGCCATGATAATGTAGTTTTTTGATCGATTTTTCCACCCCTACCTGAGCTAGGAACTCGGAATCTGCTATGTGGTTTAGGTAAGGGCCGTAGATGTGCCTTTTGGGCGTCACGACTTTTCAGCTTGTTTCCAACCCCTCACAGACTCACAAATGGGGCCTTTTGGTCACTTTTTCCTATTTTTCGATTTTTGGCTCCGGCCTTATCTTCCCACTAAACTGAGCTAGAAACTCTAAACGTAGTATGTAAATTTGGTAGGGGCTCCCCAGTGTGCATTTTGTGGGTCTCGACTTTGTAATCTTATTGCAGTCCCTCACAGGCCTAAAAATGTAGTTTTTGTTAGATTTTTCTTATTTTTCGAGCTTGTTTGCCGCTATCTTCGAGTCAAATTGAAATTTGGTATGTGGACTTCATAAGGGTCCTCCAGGGCACGGTACACTCTTGCGATACTTTTTAGCCTGATTTTCAATGTCATATTGAGGTGAGGGGAGGGGGGAAGAGAGAAGAATATCAACAACATCTGTTTTGTGGTTCTAGAAGACCATTACACCCATTTCTAGCCATGCTAGATATTTACTTTTATTTGCATTTTATTTTTTTTTCTGAAGACCAAAATCATTTATTTGGCTCAATGGCCCAATTCGACCAATCGGCCCAGTTTGGCGTCGAATTAGATACAGGTATATAAGTGGGTATGACCTCGAGTCAAAATTCAGTTATGCCCAAATTTGGGAGAGGGGCCTCCACCGCAAAAAGTGTTTCTTTTTGAGCCAATCGACAAAGGATCCAAAATTGTGTAACATATCTAAAAATCAGCCTGCTAGGTCGATTATCAGGAGGGAGAGATATGAGGAGTGTTCCCTTTTTGACCTTAAAAAAGGTTCTTCCTCCCCTACTTCCCCACCAGATTGAGTTGCGAAGTTGAAATTTTTGTATGTGGACTTAGTAGAAGCCATAAATGTACCTTTAGGGAGGTTTGAATTATCAGGACCATTGTGTACCCTCGCAGCCTGGTAGGTTTTTATTTTTTGAGTTTGTTCCTGACATAACTTCGCTCCAAATTGAGCTAGGATGTTGAAATTTGGTATGTACATTTGGTAAGGGCCCCGGATGTGCGTTTTGGAAATCCAAAAATGTGGCTTTCTGCTTGGCTTTTCTTATATTTTGAGTTTGTTCCTTGCATAACTCCCCTCCAACTTGAGCTAGGAGGTTGAAATTTGGTAAGTAGATTCAAATTTGTTTACTGGTAGTATATACCTCTCATGCTGAATAAATCATTAGGTACCATGTGAAGAGAGTAAGTTGCATAATCTAAGATCGTACTAAATATTACCAATAAACATACCTCACCCAGATAAAGCTGGGCATTTTTACTGAAATTACCGAGCTAATATTTTTACTCGTTGCGGTAACGTGGTTTAATAAACGAGTACACTCGTTTATTAAACTTCATGGATAGGAACCAGTTATTTAGTAGGTTTACCTACCTATTCCATCCCCACATAGGGAACAATGTCCACAGCAGGCCATGGAACCAAATAAATAGAATCCTATAAATGGCTGTCTTGACCGTCAACGGCTTCGCAGCTAAACCCTGCAAAAATCCAACGGTTTGATTTAGTTATCAATGCGTTTTGATGGCAGTTTCCAAAACCAAACGACGTTCTTATAGCAGATAATAAAAAATAGATCGAGCTTACTTTAACTATAACAGTATATCGATCTAAAGCGATCATCACCATGGTCCATATGGACGTATTACCAAACAACGAGCCGGTCATTCCGTACAATTCGCAAGCAAACGGTCCTTCGAAAAATATAGAAAAGATGTGTTCGATAAAATAGACGAGTATTATTATTTAGCTACTAGGATAATACACGTTATAAATATAGGTATCCATACCTAACGACCACGTCTCGTAAATACAATTATACACCATGGCCGGCGACATACAAAACATCATGCAAAAGTCTGAAAATGCTAAATTCACCACTAATAAATTCGAAGGTGTGCGTAACGATTTGGTCGTCGTGAAGATATAAACTACCAATCCGTTTCCAAAAAACGACGCAAAACCGACAATGAACATGAAAAAAGCCAGCATTTTATGCCACGTCGGATTCAAAGGTGGAAACTGATACCTATAAAAAAAAAAATCGACAAACATTTTACAAAAATTGCATTTCATGCGAAAAAATACGGACACTAAACTTACCAGTGAGGATCAACCATGTGCATTAATTCGGCTGGAACTTTATCGACGACGGTTTCATTTCCAAAATCCATACCATCGTCGTATGCTAATGTAGTAGTGGTGAACCTCATTTTAAAAAACTAATCGGAAAGAAAATGAAAAAACAAATTATACATAAACCGATGTCCGAAAATTCAAAAACCAATTGAAGAACCAAAAAAAAAAAAAAAAACCAACAACGAAACTTACTTTTCAGCTAAATCACAAAATAAAAAAGAAGAAAAAATCTAGCAGAATTTAACTCGCGAACATCGAAATATAAATGAAAAACTATCACTTTGAAAAGAAAAATAACAATAAATAATTTAGAAAAATAAAATACAACACTTTCAAATCAATAAACGTTTTCAAGACATATTTCCACCTGTGGGAAAATATGAACGGTTAATACCTACGTACAAGTTATTTGTTTAGACAACTGGCGCGCATTGAACCATTCGGTAGGTTTCATTATTTCTAAGCAAAATAATCCTCTTAATTTAATTAAGCACTAAGTTTTAAGAAACCTTTTTCATGTACTTACTCCAGTTAAATATTGTAATATGTAAGGTGCATGTATCAAACTTTTAAATTTTGTAAAGAATCGATTTATTCAACCTTCTTTTCCACCTATCCACCCCCCGCCCCTCATCATCCCTATGTCGGCTCTGAAACTAAACGTATACAAATATCCTAAATATGCAAGGAGCTTTGCAGCGGTATCATTACAGTAGCATACACAGAAGGAGGGACTAATGGGAAAGCAAATTTTCAAAATGTCGAATTCGAAAATATGTTGAAGCGACCCGAATAAAAAATTTTGGCAAGACAGTGCTCAAGAGCTGAATCAAAAATATTGTTCGTTTTTGAAGCTACTGACGGAGAAACAAAAATTACAACAGCATTTCCAAAAAAATCAACTTTCTACGTTAGTTTAGAGGGGAGATAATGTGACTTTTCTCCCCTTTTCCGAGTCAACATTTCAACATAAATTATAAAAATCATTCATAATCATCTTTCATCACAAATTTTTGATCAAAAATTTTAAATCAAAAATCATAAATTTTTCCAATTTTTAATTCATTTTTTATTTTTTTATTTTTTTTTATTTTAATTTTTTTAGTTTTATAACTTTTAACTTTTTCAATTTTTATACATATTTTTGTTTTTTGATTTTTTTTATTATTGTCATTTCAACTTTTATCATTTTTTAATTTTTTATCAAATTTCTACAAAATTTTTGATACTTTATAAAATTTTTTTCCATAATATTCAAGTCAACTTTTACATATTTCTTCACATTTTTGATCAATTTTCTACACTTTTTACCCATTTTATTCAAATTTTTACCAGATTGTTGATGATTTTTAACGATTTTTCTTTTCACATTTTAGTACAATTTCCACTCATTTTTCAATATTTTTCCATAATTTTGATTGATTTTTTTAAACTTTTTATCCATTATTATCGTGTTTTTAAAAAATTTTCGATGATTTTTAACGATTTTTTTCCTAATTTAAGTCTATTTTTATCCATTTTTCAACATTTTTTTCATGATTTTCAATCAATTTTTAACCTAATTTTAAGTCTGTTTTTCTATGTCATAGTGCCAATGAAAATCAAGATGTTACAGTCTACCGACACATGGTGACGGTGGGAGGGGGAGGGGATACCAATAAAATCCGTTTTGCGGTCCCAATACACCATTAAGATATTTTTTGGACACGTTAGATATTTATTTTCATTTTTTCCCCCTGAACATTAAAATAATTTACTTCGCTCGATACCGACCAAAATCGGTCCAATTCAGTCAAACGGCTCAGTTTGGCAGCAGATTAAATACATATGAGTGGGAATGACCTTGGGTCAAAATTCAGTAATGCCCCATTTTGGGGGTGGGGGTGCTGAGGATTCAAAAACGAAAAAATTGTTCCTTATTGAGCCGATCGATAGAGAATCCAAATTTGCATAAAACATTCAAAAATCAACCTCCTAAGTTAGTTAGGAGGGGAGATATGGGGGTTTCCCCCCTTTTTGACACTTCCAAAACCCAACCTCCTAGGTCCATTAGGAGGGGAGATATGAGGGTATCATTTTTTAAGACTTTAAAAAAGACTGTTGCTCCCCAATGTCCCC
This sequence comes from Ferrisia virgata, assembly GCA_900060175.1. Classification (NCBI taxonomy): domain Eukaryota; kingdom Metazoa; phylum Arthropoda; class Insecta; order Hemiptera; family Pseudococcidae; genus Ferrisia; species Ferrisia virgata. The sequence continues at coordinate 10,959 of FIZR01004522.1, forward strand.
ACTAAATTGAGCTAGGAAATTGAAATTTGGTATGCACATTTAGTACGAGCTATAAATGTTTCTTTTGGATTCAGTTTTCCCCCGTTTTGGGGGAGGGGGTGCTGAATGTCTAAAAACACAAAAATTGTTTTTTTTTTTGAGTTAATCGATAGAGAATCCAAAGTTGTATAATATATCCAAAAATCAATCTCCGAAGTCAATTAGGAGGTAAGATATAAGAGCTTTTCTTCATTTTGAGCTTGAAAAAGTGCTGTTCCTTCCATATCTCCCCACCAAAATGAGCTAGGAAGTTGAAATTGAAATTTGGCATGTACATTCAGTACAGGCTCTAGATGTACCTTTTGGGGGTCCCGACTTTTCAGCTCCACTGTACTTCATCACAGCACCAGAATGTGTTTTTTTTTGGTCAGGTTTTCTCATTTTTTGAGCTTGTTCCTCGCATACTTCTCCTTCAAATAAAAATAAGAAGCTGAACTTTGAAAACCAGGTAATTACAGTCTATCGAATTATTAACAAAATTCGTTCAAGGGTCCTAGAAGACCATTACGATCCTTTTTGACCGTGTCAGATAATCCCCTACCCCTTCCAGGTTAAAACCACTTTCTCTGCTCGATAGGGACCAAAATCGCTCCAATTTGGTCAACAGGCTCAGTAGAGCGGCGAATCAGATATATATGAGAGGAGATGACCTCGGATCAAAATTCAGTTATACCAAATTTAGATGAGGGGGTACAGAGGAGCCAAATCCGCAAAAATTGTTCGTTTTTGAGTCAATCGATTGAGCATACAAAGTTGTACAACACATCCAAAAACCAACCTCCTAGGTCAATTAGAAGGGGAGATATGAGGGTTTCGCCCTTTAATAACCTTGAAAAAGACTGATGCTCTACTATCTCCCAACCAAATTGGGTTAGTAAATTGAAATCTGATATGTACAATTAATAAGGACTCTAATTGTTTCTTTTGAGGGTCTCACCTTTTCATCTCCATTCCACCCCGCTCACAGCCCCAGGTATGTGGTTTTTCGATAGTTTTCCCCTACTTTTTCAGTTTGTTCCTCGCATAACTCCCCTTCGAATTGAGCTAGGGATTTGAAATTTGGTATGTACATTTAGTAAGGGTTTTAGATGTGCTTTTTGAGGGTATTGGCCTTTCAGCCTGATTGCACCCCCTCACATCCCTAAAAATGTAGTTTTTTGGTCGATTTTCCCTGTTTTTTAAATTTGTTCCCCGCATAACTCTCTTGCAAATTGAGCTAGGAAGTTTGAAATTTGATAGTTCGATATAGTATAGGTTCTAGATGTGTCGTTTGGAGGGGGGGGGGTGATTTTTCATATTTTTTGAGTTTTTTCCTCGCATATCTCTTTCCCCCTTGAGCATAAGAAGTTTAAATTTAGTACATTGATATGGTATGAGTCCTAGATGTGATTTTTAGCCGCGTGGACTGTTTAGCCCACTTGCACTCCTCCTACCATATTTCATATCGTAATTGACTAAGGACGCACGCTTTAAGATACCACATAAATTTTGCGATTTTTGCTCGAAAATTCTAGCATAGGTAATTGAATTTTGATCCAAGATCATTCGCACTCGATTCGTAAATATTTAATCCGATCTCTGACCAAGGTTACTGACTAAATTTGAACGATTTTGATATGCAACGAATTGAGTAAATTATTGAAATAAAAAACAAATAAATATCTGGCATTCCCAAAAATGGTTTTAATGGTCCTTTAGGATTCCAAAACTGATTTTATTGATATTGCTGCAAGTCTTATCCACCGTAGGTCGATAGTCGAACCAATTAAGTAAGTATTAAGCAATTAATCGAGAATATTCCATTTATTTGCAACATTAAAATTTTGATGATTAAAAATGAAAAAAAAAACAAACAATAAAATTTTGAAGCGTACAAACAATATTTTAGAAGAAAATAGGCCTGCCTACCTGGACTTAAGAGAAAAGGTTACGTGTTCTTAAAAAAAAAATGGTTCAACTTGGTAATTAGAACAAAATATAGTTTCAAGGTAATGAGAAAACGAACGAAACCTTACTAATGTTTACAAAGTCTCCGCACGAGATTCGTTAAAGTTTATAATCTTATTTCTTTTTTTCAGTCGTTCGATTCTTATCCTTTTTGCAACATAAATGTACTTCGACGACGACGTTCTTTTTTACGTATGCTATAAGTATTTTTTGTTTTTTTTTTCTCCAATTTGAGCGATTGCGCAACAGTTAAATAACGAACAACGTGATTATTTCAAGCACCTATCAATCAAATAAAATCTCTCAACTAGATTTCCTTTAGAAGCAAAACATGGTTAGAGTGAAAGGCCAATTCAAAAAAAAAAAAAAATTGACTTTTGTCTCATGTTTGCTACCAATACTCACGTTTCAATATTATTAGGTCTACGAATAAATCCCAGATATCTGTTTCGGGGATGTTATCGCTGGCAACACTTAAATACTTGTAGTGATAACGTTCTCGATGGAAAATTCGCGACCAGATTTTGACAAATTTTCCACAAGAGTATCGCAAATAGGTCCCAGCAAGGTAGGCAGCGCTAACAATAATTGTCCGAAGCGACTCGGCGAGTATATGGTCGAGTAGTGAAACAAAGTTAACTGGTTTTTTTCCTGAGTTGCCATCGCGTGTATTTTACTCTCGTTGTAGTAACACAAATCTGATAAATTACCTTCCTTGCTATTAGATAAATTATTCGGCGATACTCGAAAAATGATAAAATATCATATTCTACGTACCTGGACGACACAAGGCAATTATCTGCAGTAACGGAAGCTCTATAGAATCCAAGCATAGATTTCTACAATATTCGATACATTTTAAAATGGTCGCATCTTCGTTATGGCTACGTAAAACATATTTTTATGGAATTAAATGAAAAGTAAGAAGTAGTAGATATAAAAAGCAGTTGATCTAGATTCGTTATCTACATCATTTACGAAAGATAGAACCCTTACTTAAGAAATTGAGTCACATCCAAAGGCCAGTATGCCATATTTAACATGAATAACTGAGACCAAACATTCTTCAGGATTATATTTTGCTCCGAATGAGGTAGAAATTTGAACAGCTCCGACGATCTCGCCATTTTTATCGTACTAATCAAAATTTGCATAAATATTTCGCATTTCAAGCTACCTGAAAATAAAAATAATCGATTGTAAAAATACGTATATACGAGTGTAATGGTAGTACAATGGAAAATAATACGTAGGATTTACCTATTTGCGATTCTCGTTCGCTGTTGGACTTCGTAACAACGGTAAACGCACTTCTTTCTGCATTGTTACGTAATTCATTTTTCAAATTTATTACTTCTAGATTACGTTTGGATTTCCTCGGACCTCTTTCTTGTTGAACAGCTGAATAAGTATTTAAATTTAAATGTCATCGTAATACCTACGTAAGGGTAATGCGATTCCTTTATAATCACCCGAAACATCCATGTTAACTTTGAAGCATTTTTGAAGTCGACAGTACGGACACCAGTTTCTTCTAGTTTTATCAACCACGCAATTTCCATTACCAGCTGCCAAAAATTTGCATTCAAATCAATCATTATAAGGTAGTGAAAATATTCTGATAACAAATCAAATACAACGCAGATACAGAGAGATACAATATTATGAGCTTACTGATACAAGAATACGTCATCTTTCTTCGGATACTTCTTTTGAAAAAACACGAACATCCGTCACAACAAAAAACACCGTAGTGTTTTCCAAATGATTTATCGCCACATACTCGACAATATACCGTCACCGGTAAATTACGTCCTGCAAAAAATATCCAACCATCGAATTAAAACTTCTCAATAATAAAATATAATTCTAGCATTTTTTTTTTTTTTTTTTTTTAAAAAAAAAATATCCAACCATCGAATTAAAACTTCTCAAAAAAAAAAAATAATTCTAGTTTTTTTTTTTTTTTTTTTTAAACAAAAAGACACGCTTATCAGTTACGATATGTGTATTTTTATAAGTTCAATAGGTACCCATAATTCGCAAATGAGTTTCACGTTCGATCGGGTTCAAAGTAAAAATACAACTGTTGTAAAAATTTTGATTTTTTTTTCCTCTCTTCGAAGGTACTTGAGCTTTTATATTTCGGCCCGTACGAGATATTATTTCATTGTTCGAAGAAAGCAGGCAGGAGGTAATAGGTAAAATTCTATAGGACTTGTCACTATTAAGTAAAACATAGTAACTTATTTATTCTGCGTTAAGGGTAGTATCGTTGTAAAGTGGTAAATCATCGGCTAACGTTATCAAAAGAGCAGGTGTTCTCAAAACGTTTACAAAATGACCAGTACAGAATTGGTTGATTTAATGGGGTGAATTTTTATATTATTAGCGCGTACCTAGACGAATGTATTTCTCACTGCAAGCATTACCCAAGTGTTCAGTTATCGTGCGATTTTTAGGTTTTCCGGTTACATTTATTGCGACATATCTTCTTCGTTGGTAATTGTTTTTAATCCACCTGAAATCAAAAGAATTTCACAATTAAATCTCAGATGTGTTACTAATCAGATTGCTGAAAATCCAATATCGAGCAGATTTCTAGCAATTTCATTGGTTCGTAGCATATTGTTTACAATTTCATGGCGATAAACTGATAATCAGGGCTCAATTTAAATTGAACAGACTCAACGGTGGCAACTTTTATATAGCATATGTAGCAAGGTGCTACACAGGGGGAAAATTTTGCTACACATAAAAAATTTTTCATTTAAAATTTTAACAAATAAATAATTCTTTATCATCATTGTCTACAGACTCAACCTAACACAATTTCATTTGCAATTAAATTAGCAATATTTGGACAAAGAGGAGTATCTATTTCAAGTATTCACCATTTGTTTGGTTTTTTGTTTGTTTGTGTGTTTTTTTAAATACACCCTTCTTATTCCGATTTTCTATGTCATATTGTCAATTAAAAATCAGACTATGACAGATAATTGACCTTTGAAGAATGGGGGAAGGAGAGAGTATCAACAAAATTTGTTCTAGGGTTCTGGAAGATCATTGAGAGAATTTCTAGCCATTTCAGATATTTATCCCTTTTTATTTTCTATTTTATTTTTTCCAAAACGAAATTATTCACATCGCTTGATACCGATCAAAATCGGTCAAATTTGGGCTGTAGGCCTTTTCTAGCGATCCCTCTAGGAAGTCCTGCTAAGCAGTCTATCTTAGTAGCTTCTTGTAGTACATAGTTTCCCTTATTGATCTCTTTTAGCCATCTCTCTTAGCGGTTCAAATTAGCTGTCTCTATTAGTGGTTTCTCTCAGCAGTTCTCTTATGATTTTTTTTAACCATCTTTCTTAGCTGTCTCTCCACACAGTCCCTCCTAGCAGTGCCGCTCAGCAGTTTCCTTTATTGATCTCTTCTAATAGGCTCTTCTGGAAGTCTCTCGTAGTGGTTTCTCCTGGTAGTCTTTCCCAGTGATCTCTTCTAGACGTCTAGGCATTTTGAAGCTTTGTTTCCGTCTTATTTCAATCAGTCTGTCCGCAAAGATGTACAGAACTTAGATATAAGGGCAAATTGTTCCTACCCCGTACCTCTGAGGCTGGCCCAATCATACTGAAAATCATTGGCAGCCAGTGGTGGGCCGCTTTCAGCCGATACCATCAGCGGTAGCTAATCAGCTGGCTGGCAGTGGCTCAACCGATTTTTTCCATTGATTTTCAATACAAAAACACAAAAAATTAATGGATGCCAAATTATTTTTCCTTCAAAAAGTTTTTAATTTTAAAATCGCATCAAAAATGTTTCGAGTCTCATTGTAAGAAAAAATAAGATCTCCGATAAGACTATCAACCAAAGAATAAACTCAAAACATGCTGAAAATAATGCAGGCATAGTGTTTAAAATTGAGCGAAAAGATGATTGGCTGATCCGATGAAATTTTTCAGTGTCGCACAGCTCTAGTTGCACACATTGCCATTTAAATAATACAGATTTTTTTTTGATAAGGACCAAGACTGGAACCAGGGTTTGTTTATAATTGTATAACATCTGATTGGTTAATTTTTACACTGCTTGCGTATCAGTCTGGAAATTAACAAATTGGATATTGTATACTTGTAAACAAACTCTGGTCCCAGTTCCAGTCCTTTTTGAACAGAATATCTCTACGGTCTGTACAATTTAAAAAGATCCCTGGCTTATCAATAAACAATGCTCGTTAACCAATGAGACGTCATAAAAGTTGATTATAAGACATCCTATTGGTCAATAGCAATTATTTATAGATAAGCTGAGGATCTCTTGAAATTTAACCTTTGACTATATAGTGCATGGAGTGCTAGTTGATGGGTTGAAAATGAGTGTTTTTTGAAACATGAAATGAAAAGTAAAAAACGTATTGCGATGCGCTAAAATCTTATCAGAGAATGATTTCGATTTGAAATAATTTTAAACTTAGTACAAGTACGAAACGCATCCCTCGTTTCAAAAAAGCAAATGATTCATGAGAGCAACACAGTTTTTTGTAATAATCATCAAAGATTCGCGTAGGCGCAATTCATTTCCGACTTTTTCATAAAATGTTTCGAAACCTGCCGTAAGAACTAGCAGTCCATGTATGTAGTACATGTATGTAGGCAAAGAATTGAACAGACTATAAAGATATAGTTAGTCCAATTTAAAAAGAGCCCTGGCTTATCCTATAAACAATGGCTATTAACCAATGGGATGTCTTAAAATCAACTTTCATGGCAACTCATTGGTTAACGAGTATTGTTTATTGATAAGTCGGGTATCTCTTTAAGTTGAACAGACTATAATCATAATCGATACTATGGTCTGTTTAATTCAAAGAGATTCCTGACTTATCTGTAAACAATGTTTGTTAATCGACATCCTATTGATTAACAGCTAGGCTTGAGAGCGGAACGTAAAGAACAGAATAAAACGATTTTAAAAAGAGAGAAACAAATGAGCACAAAGCACTCTTCACTTGAGAAGGGACAAACAAACTTTTGGAACGAAACAAAAATTAAACAAAAAGATTGAGAACGAATGGGAACAAATCAATTTGGGAAAAACTCAAAAGAAGTTCGGCAAATTCAACTTTGGATCCGCGATCCAAAGGTATAATTTCGTACAAAGTTGGATTTGTTGCTTTGAGTGACTACAAGCTGCAAATTAGAGTTTAATCAACCACTGTATCATTGATCACTTGAATTATCTGTAAGGGTAGGAACAGAACAGAATGAAATCCTTAATGATAGTTAGAGGGATCCGGTCGGAGAGAGCAGATTTAATTATTTCCAACAAAAGAGAAGAACGATTAGGATAGATACATCAATGCTTTTTTAAAATTTGGGAGCGGAGTGGAATAGAACAAAATAATCGTTTTGGTTAACAGCCATTGTTCGCTGATAAATCAGGGATCTTTTTAAATTGAATGGACTGTAATTGATGAAAAAAACATCAAGATCATGATACAATTGATGCATTGATAATAATCATGATTAAGCGTTTTTTCCTGAGCATATTCTTGGCTTCTTGTTTTTCTTTTGTTGCAAAAGTTATTATCTTCGACCATGTAGCTTATATTATAATAGACTGCTCGTTCAATGTTAAGATTTTCTCTAAACATCTACAACCAAAGAAATATAAGTATTTTTTCTGCGCATGCGTTAGAATGATACAGCTGAACTACCACCCAACTCTGCATCTAATTTAGTCATCTGATGCATTTTTCTTGCGGCCGTAACAGAAGGGAACCAATAGTCAAGCAATCAATCAAATTAACTAATAATACTAGTATTTCGCGCATGCGCAATACCTGATTGATTTACTACCTTTGTTTTAAAATGGAATAGATGTTGTGAGAATTTTTCGCTACGCGCTCCACAAGGTAAAGCAGTCTATTATAATATAAGTTACATGGCTGAAGGATTTTATGCACGCTGACGCGACATGACGATCCTAAATCTTGGAGCCTATAAGCAGGGCTGTTTAGCAGAATAAACGCTGCAGAATATTTTTTATTCTGTACGTGCATAACACGTAAAATGAACAGTAAATTATCGTATTTACAGTGAAATACTATTGATTTAAGGACTTATCAATTTTTTTTTTTATTATTTTCTGTTTGCTCATTTAAATCATTTTAAAAAAATGAAAAATGGATGAGGATTCAAGAAATATAACTGAAGAATTGAAGATTCTGCCTATTATAAACAATTTTTAGCTTTGTATTTATAAATTTTAGCTAATAATTTGGCATTATGCATTATTCCAACTATTCTGCATATTCTGCGTTCATTATGCATTCTGCGCCCTATTCTGCACAAAAATGCATGATACTGCAGGTATCATAACACGAATGTTACAACAGCCTCTTAGTTGATTGAAACCGAAAACAAAGAACGATTTAGCTTCTTAATTCAGCCAATAAATAACTTAGCGACGACTTTCAAATGCATTTTAGCATATATTTGAAAATTTGTTAAACATGGTACCCGTTTAGCATAGTTTATCAGCACATCCTGTAGGCCAGCTTATTTCATTTCATATTACTTATTTCGTTTACAAAGGCAACGAATTTATTCGTCCCATTTTACTCACCACTAACTTTGATTAAGATAACATTTCAACGTCAAATTGAAGGATCCCATTAACCTGCGACCACCATTAAACACTCAAAAATAATAATATGTTTACTCAAATCGTACAATGACATACCCAGGAAAAACACCTCTATCACCTTTACTTCTTGATCCTTTAATGTCACGTTTTTATTTGAAAATCGTTGCTCGATGAGTAGGTACCGGCGGGTGCGGTCAAACGATACGTCATTCGACAACATTTTCATTCCCCTTCTTTTCACCCACAGCTCTAATAATCCGCTCTGAAATGGTAGAAATTCATCGTTAACAAATTAAATGCGAATTAAAAACATAATACATATATCTAGATTCCGGATTACCGAACGGTAAAATACACGGCTTTTAATGAATTACTCACATCATTGATCATTTTACATGCAAAGAATTACGATCAAAGTGGGTTATTCTCCTTTTTTCTAACAATTACTCATTAATAATGCAATGAACGTATCAAACTTTAAAAATATAGTATACGTTCGTATACGATTCTCATTAAAGTGGCAGGCTACAAGTACTGTTGTAGGGTTTAACGAATGGATTATATTGGGGAGAAATACACACACATATACAATGTACGTGCATATACGTTTACGTACACAGTATGTGCTAGGTTCCTACTACAATTTCTATTTGCAGGTATATTTTTAGTAAGAAATTATCAACCAGCACTTTAAGTCATCAATTCAAGTAAGAATATGTAAATGCATATTGAAATAACTTATACATATAAGTAATAAGTATCCAGATATATTTACGAATACTCATTATATCTAATAATATTTTATTTCTTGTTTCCCGTCACATACTGAATAGTTGCTTACCCATGTCATGTTCTTTAAAATTGAACATTGTAATATAGATCGAACACAATTAAAATAAAAGCAATAGAAGACGAAAATAATGAACATTTCAGTAGATAATCGTTCACTGAGAAAAAAAAAACACAGTTCAGTAAACGTATATTCAACTATTTATCATCAAAGTTTTTAATTTTCTAATTTAAAAAATAGCTAACAACTACATCGAGTAATTCCAGACCATTTCCGCAATAATATCATCAAGTACAATGTAAATGCTCGAATTATAAAAAAAAAAAATGATACTGTTTCGAAAAAATCGCACGATTAAATTTAAAAAATTACGCAATAAAATAATAACCAGAGATAACGTATAAGCGCTATTTATATAATCTGGTACATCACAACGATGAAAATTCCGAATGAAAATACCAATTACAACCTTGTACTGATCATTTGAGAGAAGTCTTCGATCGGGCGTCATGGTATACCGTTACCTTGGCCTCAGAAATACAATACTTCGATTATTCACTAGGCGTATAGCGAATAAAAACCTCTTAGGGTTAATTAACAGATAATTTTTTAATCACAACTTGGAACGTAGTTCCGAAATGAGTAAAAAAATGCCTTACAAATAAATTTAAAATAAATTAAAAACGACGGCGACATGTTGAGAAATTCAGAACAACCCGAATGATTCTTTCGTTCAATATCAGTATTTACTATTCCTCATGTTATCCAGTTTTCGAAGTTGTATTTCTTTCAGTACTTTGTCCGTTGAGTTTCTTTTACTGACCTGGAAGAAAGAATGATTTACAATGTATACAATAATATGAAAAATATGATAAGATGACGAAACTAAATCAAATATAGAACTAGTTTTTCTCTAATACAGCATCATGAACTGTATTCAAAAGGAATTCGGTCATCATCCCGTAGTCTCTGAGTTAGCAATACGATCAAACTAAAAGCCTAAACCTCGATTTGGTATCGTCGTAGAAACTAGAATAATAACTGATAGTGTACTTACCCAATTATTTACGAATAAATATTCGTTGTTCACTTTTATTACACATCTTCCGTTGCTCTGGCTCTCAACTTGTAATTTTGGTAAAATAATATTAAATCTTTTCATTTCAGCTTTCATTTTCAAAATTTGTAAACTACAGAACGTTAACCACAAACCACGATATCGTAAATATATCGAGATGTATAATAAATTCCGAGAGGAAAGCAAGTTTACAAAAATTATTTACTAGAGGAAAAATTAAAAAAGTAGCACAAAAATTGTAAATTTCACTTATATCAGCATGTAAATATTCGACAATTTTTTATTTTGATGGCCAAGTATTGATAACGTTGACGATTTTTTTCGATAATCGATATATCAAAATAAGACTAAAGATGCAGAAGGCTCAAGAGTTTCAATTTCAATCGTGCAAAATTCACTTACAAGTTATAAACTGTCGATTGTGAATTTTTATTTTTTTCACAATTGAAAGAATTTCACAAGATTGATTAATATTCTAATGTAACGGATATAATTAATTTGTAGATCATATTCAACTAAGTAGCCACAAATCGATAATCGAAAGAATCGATTATACGTTTAGAGAATTAATTTTATAACGCTCCTACAGATTTTGTACAAAACTAATTGGAATAATTTCAAGCAATAGTCGTTAACCTACGCTACTACCGAGTATTTTTAGAACTAATACTTTTCATTTTTATCAATATTTTATTTAATGTTGGTAAACAAAGAACTACAAACTGGATAAAAGAATCGCCCAAAAAATGAATTTATAACACTCGTGTAAGTGTGTAACTGAGTTATTTTCAAATTATTACGGTCGAATGTGCTTTCAAAAATGGCATTAGTTTTAAATGAAACTCATAAGCAACATCTACACTTCCTTCGACAGCATCCACATGATGGTAAAACAAGTTCACTTCAATTTTCCAGCTCTAGATTGTAATCAACATTTTCTATAATTCTTATCCGATGTTCATTTCAGTGCTAAAAAAATTCGGCGACGCTGCCATAGAATACATTAGTAAAGGACCCGATGGTAAAGATTACTCCAAAGTTGCCAGTAAGTATATGTTGCTAATTCTTTTGGTTATAGTTTATCACTTTATCAACGGATATGCTTATTGTTTCGTAGAAAGTTTTGACGTGCCGGTAGAAAAGATCAAAAATTCGCTCGAAAGTTTAGCTTTCATCATCATCGAATGCAGTAAACTTGACGTAAGTTCGTCACTTGGCTGCTATCAGTCAAGTATACACTCGTATCTCATCGTAATCGACAATAATTTCAGATACAAACAGACGAATTCGCTAAAATTTTCTTAGCAGCTGGATTCAGCGACGATCAGAGTAACGTTCTAATTGAGTCGTATATAGAAAATAAGAAAATTATCGCCGATATTTTTCAAAATACTGACGATTTATCGTATTTTTACGATCTGCAGTGGCGTTTCGAATCAAGAGTACGTAATTCAGCACTTACCTGAATACCATTTCCTAGCTAACAGGCGTAATCGTTTTCGTCGGTTTCTTCATTTATTACAGATCAGCTCGAGGGCACTTCTACATCAAGTTACACCTTTGATAACCATGAAATTGAAACTGAGCGATTCTTCCGCAGCTGTTACCACTGAAAAAACCACCAATCATTTACTTCAAACTGATCCTACTACATTGGTTCATTTGACCGAGACGTTGGAGAAAGCTTTGCAAGAATCCAGACCTCATAATATTCGTAAAATTCAACGTAAAATCAAAAAAATAACCATACAAGATTCGTAAAATAATAATGTGATATTTTTCAAATACAGTATGTTTGTTTTATAATATTATCGTAATTATCGTCATCGTTTCGTATGTAAAAGTAAACATATTCCGGTATTTAAATTCCAATTGAACTTCGTCTTTTTCGTTTGATTTTGCTGTATCTGTGATCGTTAGTGTTCGTACACATCGAACCATATTATTTAACGTTCAGTACGTATTTATATTATTATGTTATTATCTTGTGTGTTTAGTATCTTTTGAAAACTGTATAAAATTATAAATATAAATATAATAAGGTATTGTTGTTTGTAAGGTCGATAAATGCTTCTCGATTCTAGAATATTAGAAAAATCTACTCTACAGATAATTAGTATAAATTTCCTTATTTTGTGTCTCGCTCCTTAAAAAATAAAAATCAACAAGCAAAAAAAGAAGCCAAGACCAAGGAAACATTACGACATAGTTGATGAATTACGTACACGCTTCGTAGTATGTGCTCGAAATTCATGAGTATCAAATGAACGGTTCCAATTAAAATGAAGTAATATTTTTTTATAATACAGTTTATATAAAACGTAGAATTATGTTTTAGTTGCGGCAGTCTTTTCGGAGGCGGCGTCCGACGAAGTTGGCGCACCAGAACTGCAGAAGAATGGGCATTTCTCGCTGAGCGCTGCTCGATATTTAGGATGACTATAACATCGCACCAACAGATATTTTTAGCTTTATTTTCGTATGCTTATTGTATCGTTGTTTTTTTTTTTATACGTCTTGAAAGCGTATTTGCAGCAATAATCTTAAAATAATGATAAAAATTTCAACACTACTGACCTGATAGCGTACACGATAGGGTTATAGATGGCGTTTGCTTTGGAAAACACGGCTGGTAAAACGGTAGATAACGGAGATAACGGAAACATTTCAAAAATACCGGCGTAATTAACGATCAAATACGGAGTCCAAGCCATAAACCAAAGAGCTATTACCATCAGAGATACCTAATGATATATGTTTCATTTATTAGATCACCGAGATTATTTATCACAGATATTCACTTCATGGATATCACAGATGTACGACTGGTACTTACTTTGGCAATTTTAATTTCCGCTCTGGTATCACCGGTGTCGTCAGCTCGAAGCGAAGTTACGTTCATTTTTTTTGCTTGTTCTCTCATGTTACGTTCGTGATCTGCAACAGACTAATCGAACGCAAACAGTTGATCAGTTATTTGCAAAATCATTAGCATCGTTTACGTAAATCGAGTTGATCTAGCGCGAACTATTCAAACGTTTAGAATCGTTTTCAAAAGATTCGGGAAAACTAATGTTTGAGATATTTTAGTAGATTATAAACGATTTAAAAAGATTAATATGTTATTTTAGAAAAATATTTTATACAGTAAGCTAAAACAAAATTTTCATTTCGTTCTTTTTTTTTTCATCAAACTCACTTTAACAATATGGAAATACGCCCAAATAATCGTGGATAACGGGATAAAGTAAGCGAATACCGAATACACCAGAATGTAACTGCGACTTTTCCAAGTTTTGGTCAAATAATCTGTACCACAAGAGGTCATATTGCCTTCCGGAACATATCTTCAACGTTTAATATAATTAAAAAAAAAAAAACAAAACACCGTCAGTTTAGCAGAAAGAATCGAATACTCGTTCGAAGCATTGTATCAGCAAATACTTATAGGTGATCTACGTAAAATTTGTAATCTCATTAATTACCTATTCCATCCAAAGACCGGAGCCAAAGTCCAAATCAATCCATGAAGCCAGATAATTAGCATTATAACGCAAACCGATTTAATGGTCAACTTTTTACCCGCAATACCCTGCATGTAAAATAAGAATTACAATGCAGGCTGCACCAAGTACATATAACCTATAACGTACTAATGTACTTAGACAGCGAAACATTTATACATACTTTAACAATCACATTGTATCTATCTATGGCGATCATAACCATCGTCCAGATAGAGCAATTACCGAACATTGATCCAACCACTCCGTATAATGAACAAGCTAACGGACCTAAAATATACACAAGCGTGCACAATATACACATCCATAAGAACCACCATTACGGTGAAAATTTTTCTTTCATAAAACGAGATATCGGACGCATAGACTCACGATCGTAAGCATTTGCTTACGCGAACATTATCGTAACTAACTGGAAAACGTACCCAAATCCCAAGTTCCTTGGATACTATTGTACACCATTACTGGCACCATATAAAACACCATACAGAAATCGGCGAACGCTAAATTTACAATTAACAAATTCGAAGGTGTTCGTAAAGACGGAGTTGTAGTAAATATATACACCACTAAGCCATTGCCGATACCGGATATCAGTCCGATGCAAAACATAAATACACCAATTAACACGTACCATACTGTACTCAGCGGAGGATATTGGTACCTGCAAATATTACATCGTAAACGAAATTTTTTCAAACAACTGAAAATTCCGAACACCTACGATAAATAAAATATAAAACTAATTACTTAAGTAGCTGTGTTGCCTAAGTGCTCACGCATTGTTCATTATTTAAGAATAGGGCCTTTTGAATTACTCAAAATGTATAAAAGCGATGCTAATAATTTTCTTTTCGTAAAATCTAAAATTCATTAGTTTTTCAGATTCCAGAAAGTGGTATCAATTTCATCATCATGCGGATATTTCACGAGATCATTCCGAACATTAATGAGTTTTTGAAAGAAACACGAATAAACATCGCATATCTACTAACAATTACTTTAACTTCGTCATAGAATAAAAAAAAAAAATCTTACAGTTTTCATTTTTTTTTTTTTTTTAAAGTAATCTCGATTGTTTAAAATAAGGATTTTTTTTAATTCTTAAAGTAATAATATTTTTATTTTCAAACACGGAGGACACAAAGATTCATTTCGATTTTTTTTACTCAGAAATGGAAGAACAATAAGAACCACCGAGAACCAAAAACGTAAAGAATATGGGATTTTGGAGACCAAGAATAAAAAAAAAAGATCAACAAAATTGAGTGATTGAAGAACGAAATACGAACGAGAACAATATAACAAATTTTAGCTTTTTTGGAGAATGAGAAAAAATCTTGTAAATTCAATTGAAAGAACAAGAATAAGAACAAAAACAACTATTTTCTGTTCTTTTTCCATTTTTTTTCCTAATAATTTCAGCAGATGATTCCTCAATTTGTTGTGATTTAAGCGCATTTTAGTGATTTTTTTCCCGCAGGTCTTACTCTCGTTTTCATTAACCTTTTCATTGATTTGATGAATTTTAATCAAATTTTAAAAAATTAGGGCTGGAGGTTGAGCGTTGAAGAGCAAAAATCAACGAGAACGAGAACACAGAATTCAAACAAAACCAAACGAAGAACAAGAACAGAAAATGAGAATAATATTTCACGAACGATGAAGAACAAGAAAAAAATGAGAACAAAGTTCACAAATCCTAAATTAAATTGAAATAAATTTTGTTGTTTTCCAATTTTTCAAATATTTTTTTACACATAAAAACAAAACTAACAAGAACAAAAATTTTTGATTCGTAAGAACAAGACCAAGGCAGAGAATCCAAACTCACTTTCACATTTCTAGTTCTATCTATACTATTTTTAAATGATATTTTTTGAATAAGTACATAGTTTAGAGAGTAGAAATTAAAAATTTCAAAGAACGTAAAGATTACCAAAAAATACTACCCTTTTCTTCCATTCATTGAGGCCTGTTTCATTCATTACAACATAGTCTTGATGAAGTAAATTTATAATTTCGAAATACATTATTCAAACGTATTATTTATTTTGTTTTTTGAATAATATTTCAGAATTTTTCAAGTAATCCCTTATCATTCGTATTATTTTAATATTACTAATGCAACTATTTTTTTCGTATTCAAAACATTCAGAATACTTAATTCAGATTTTTTCCGTTCAGTTAGCATAATATAATAAAGAAATAATTAAACACCTATTTCAGTAACTGAAATAATACTTTTTTTGATATACCTTTTTAATGGCTACATGTAAAACTTTTGTGATTAAAATAATTTTTCACGTGTATCTGTACACTTTGGGATTTTCTCTTTAAATACTGAACCAAAAATAAATAATAAAAATTGATTATTCATTCGCAGGAAAGCGGCGAGGAATAGAGAAGAACTGAGAATCGTAATAAAATACATAAATTTTTGGTAAATTTTCAACATCAATTGCGTTTAAATTACTAATAAATTTAATAGCTAGGTATAATTACCACATCGCATCGACTAAATACAACATTTGAGGATTGATTTTATCGACAATAGTTTCATTGCCGAAATCGCCATGAGCAGATTTCAATCTCTCGAAATGTGGTTGTCCTAGAATATCCAGAGTTCCGGTTATGGTCATTTTTAGGCTTATTGTTATTTCTGGAAAAAATGATTAAAAAATAGAAAAAAAAAAAAAATGATAAATGCGTCGTATACGATTTACATTAAGTAAAAAAATTTGAATAAAGTATTACGTAATTTTCTACTTTTAGGTATACGCAATTATTTTTTCATAATTATATAAAACATAGAAAAATATATTTTTTTAAAATTAATTTTGAAAAGTTCGTTTTAGTAAACGTATGCGATAAAACAAAATTATGATCTTTTTATAGGCGACATTTTCACTGCTAAAAATTTATAATAAATAAAAATTATGTTAAATTCAATCAAAAATAATAAATATAATAAGCAAAAAAAATATTCGCCACATTCTCTTCATTTTCTTCAACTCATAACATCTTCGTAATAAATATAAAAAAAAAAAAAAAAAACGATAAAATTACGTTAATTTTTGATACAACACTACGAGTACTATGAAAATCCATCCATTTGCATAGTGCAAAAAAAATTCTTCTGATCAAATAGGTATTTTAAATAAGTACTTATTTCAATTAAAAGAAAAAAAAATAAATAAAAGAAATGAATAAAAAAAATTCAACAACGTCAAATCATGACGTAATGACATATTTCACGAAAATAATCGCAACAACATACACTTTAATTAATCAAATTTCAAATATTACGAATAAATTTTTAAAACCAAAAAATACATAAATAACACTACCGCAATCATATAGGTATTAAAAAAAAAAAAAACACTGCCAATTTGTATTAAAAACTTCACCTCTAATTCAAGAGTACAAAAAAATCATCACATTTTCAAACTTGTGCCACAATTCAGCACTAAATAATTATCCCAAAAAATTAGTCTCGATTAGTCAACTTTGATAAAAGCGCAAAACACTTTTAACGCCTCTGAAGTGATTTTCCGTTTTTCTTTTTTTTTTTTTTTTATTATTATCATTTTTTTTAAACAAACGAAATCGAATTATCGGGCATTAAAAGAAACCTTACCTCGGTATCAAGA
>FIZR01004532.1:0-18995 GCA_900060175.1 Ferrisia virgata
GTAGGTAGGTAGGTAGGTAGGTAGGTAGGTAGGTAGGTAGGTAGGTAGGTAGGTACGCAGCTATGTACCCGAAATATAAAAATAATAAAATCACAGGCCACAAGGCATAAGTATACAGTATACGAATACGAATAGTATATTGAGTACATACTTCATTTTTCATCTCGTGTTTATAATTTTTCCTTTTTTTCTGCCATTTTTCTGGCATTTATAAGTTTTACAAACGTAGGCTAACATTTGAAAAACGGAAGGAGAGCTTCGAATGTCAAATAAAAAAAAACAAAAGAAAAAAAAACACTTAGTTCTCACAAAACAGCGCCCACATTTCTTACTTATCAATCACGTCTCTCAAAACTGACGAGGAAAAATCCAATTTAAACTCGTTCCAACATTTATAGCTAACAACCTGGTGAATTTAAGTTACTTCGCTATGAAATTCTGCTAATTTGCCAACATAGAAAAACTTCTCTTTTTTATTCGATAACAATTGAAAAACTAACGAAAAAGTTCACGTGACAAAAATGAGAAAACTTTTTTTGGGGTGGTAATTTTCAACATATTAATTTCATGAGCGTGGCACGTTAAAAAGTAGATTTTTTCAGAATAAAATAAGAAAGTAATTAGGTCGAAGCTTTGATTTAAAAAAAAAAAAATTAAATGATGGAACGGGAAATGGATAATGGTCAATATTGCGAATTAATATTAAACTTTCTAAACTAATTACTCGTGCATAGTAAAATTTTTCGACTATTTCAAAACTTGATTCTACTCCTTCCCCCACCACTTTTCCCCACTGATTTTACTTTTTTTCTAATATGTAAAGGTCGAGTAACATTTCGAGCATATACCAGATTTAATTCACGTAGTAATCGAAGCCGGAATTTTTCTAGCAAAAATCGAACTAAACATTTATAAAAAAATGTTAAAATTTGATCAAAATGGTTACCCAAACACTAAATAAAATTTTACATCTTCTCATTACTCACTTTTCGAGCAAACCAAAGAAAAATTGATTTGCTTTCTTATTTCTCCATTAAAAATAAATTTTTTTCTAAAAATTTCGATAGAATATTATGAAATTTAATGTATAGTTTAAGAGAGGTTTCCTCAGAAATTTGAGAATTCAGTGTTACCGCATTCCTTTGATAGCGAATACCAAAGGAACTTTCTTCTTAAAAAAATGCAACCCAAAATTGAAAATCGTAATGCATTTGATTGTGTGCGTTTTTAAAGACGTTTGGTAGCTGAATTTTTTTATTTAATGTCACCACCTCCCTGTTTGTGCCAAAAATCAAGCCCATGCAAAATTTTCTTCCAAGGAAACGGTTTGAGAGCTGAATTCAAATTTTCGGTATCAACAAATTACAAAATTTAATATTGAGCCAAAAAAATATATAAGCCCGAGCAGACCCGTATGCAAGGGGGAGGGGGTTGTGTGGGAACACAGCCCCCTCCTTCATGGCGCAGAGAAAATTAAATTTTCATCGAAAATACTACTGTCAAATTCAAAAAAAAAATTGTGTAAATGACTCAAATGTCTCCAAAAATGTAAGTTTTTGATTTTAAAAAATTAAATTTTTTCCAAAATTTTCGCCCTTGTTTGACCCAGGCACATGTATTTTTGACAGACATATTGAATTGCAGTATTTTTGGGTATTGATCATTTAAATCCAACTCTAAGTTACTCTTTTCAGACACAACACTAAAACCCTTCGGCTTTGGAAAAATCCTCACATGACATTTTAATATTTTTTGGTATTGGAAATTTGAGTACCTCCTCAGGTTGGCTCATTAAAATAGTGACACAACATGAAAACCCCCTCCCTTGGAACAAACCTGCGCACAGGACTGAACCCGAGCGCAACGAGGACGAAAATTTTAGAAAAAATTGTATAACTTTCTGGGAAAATTACCCAAATCCCTCCCTTCTCCTCTTTGTGTACAGTCTTGGCAAAAATTTAAGTCAGTTCCCCTCAAAATCCTGTAGCTATTTCAATACACATGATAAAGTTTCAAAATTATGATTCTTGGATCACCATTTTCCTTTGGGCATTTATACTGCTTGAAGGAATTCAATTACGGTGAAATTGAAATTAACTATCGCTTCCATTTAAAAAATGATAATAACTATTCTTGTAGAAATTTGAAACCCTTTAATTTTGTACTAAGCTATTTTTCACGCAGAATCTTCAAAGACTGAGATAGTTTGAAAAAACAAATTCTAATCCCTTTTTCCAAATAAGGGCGACCCTAGAGCTATCAGCATAACTCCTTCAACTAGGCAAAGGTTTTCAGTACATGGTATACAAACAAAATTTTCTTCACTTCGAAGTGATGATGAACTCCTCCTACCGTCGGTCCACTAAAGTGCAATTTTTTACAATTTTAAAGGAGAAAAAGAAATTTACCAATAAAAAATCAATCCCAGATTTATATCTAACAGGTTTAATCACCCCATAAAACTCTTCACTTGACAATATTAGGCACGTAAATTTTTTAATTTTGATCAATCGTGTTCATTGTTTGTCAACTCTTGACTATATAAACCGGAAGAAGGGGGAGGGGAGGATTCAAAAATCCTGGAGAGCATGTTTTGCACCGAGGATGGCATTTTGAACACCCGAGAAAAATTTTGTATCAATGAGCGATTTCAAAATCGGTTCCTTTCTTTATGTTACAATCAAATTTTACACTTTTTTTTTGCATAAATCGGTTTCCAAAACGTACAAGCAAAAATTTAACAAAACTAATACGGCCACATACATTAGCATTGCATACTTTGACAATTCTAACGACACATACACATCAGAAGCTGGAATTCAATGCGAAAAAATTCCCTTTACTGCGAGTTGTAAACCATCCATTATTTTTGCCACGTTGCCAGAATCTTTCAGTGTACGTACATACTATACACATGTACCTTCAATATTTTATAATACTTTAGAAATGAATATAAACCAACAAAGATGGTGCATGGTTGATCACCACTGAGCATCTGTGGTCTCTCAGCACCTAACGCTATACGCTTACAATAACTCATTTCTTTCAAATCTCTCCTGGTTTTGAAGACAAAATAAACCCGTATATCCGACCTTTTATTGTAACCATATAAATTTTCAAACATATTGTTTCTTTCGAAACGATACGTATCGGGTGTTCCGCATTAACCTCGCCATTCATACACCAGTGATAGGTCAACTCGTGAGACTAGAATGTGTAATGGTTAGCGTACCCAAAAATCGAAGGGGCTGTGACATGCTATTTTCAAATTTTATTTTCATCCAAACCTGTTGCTCACTATGAAAATTCATAGAAAAAAAATTAATAATGATAAAAATTTGCTTTTTGCTCTAAAACATAGTGTATGCTTTCGTGTACGTGTGCCATGAAAATCAAAGAGTGGGGATGGAGTGGCTCGTGAAATATGACAAAATGAATACAAAGAAAAAACATGACTAAAAATTTGTTACAGTTTTAGTTTTTTGTAAATAACTTTTGAAAAAGCTATTATGAGCGTCCTTTGAAATGAGTAGTTATGCATCTCCCACTGACTAGAAATGCTGAAAGTTGCTTCCCAATGGAGAAAAAAGTTATGTTGAAGGGTGTAAAATGGAAAATCGTGGATTTATAAAAAAAAAAATTCATAAATTTCACTTTTTTTTCTCCATTTGGAAGTAAACTTTACGGTTTTTACTCAGAGTATGGAGTGGGGGATGCACTGACACTCATTTTAATTTTAGTGGGTGGACATCCCATGGGAAAATTCCATTGACATAGGAAATAATTTGTGAAATAATCTTTAATGGTATATTAGAAGCCTCAATTGTACTAAACAAAACCTACGAATTAAGAACACTTATTCGTTGCTAATTAAAACTTTTTAAAATTTGTACAGTTTTTTTCTTCACCTACAGGACAGTGGCGTAGCCAGGAAGAGTCGAATGAAGAGTTTCCATTTTATTGGAAGTCTTAGAATGACTGAATAAAGCGATGATGGCAAAATTTTGATAAAATGAGCATTTTAACTATCAAAAAGTGCATTCTGGAATGTTTTTTCTTGAACAATGATAGGAGTACAGGTAGATATGAGCGAATGCCTGAAAATTCCAAAAAGCATATCTAAGACCCATACAAAATCTGTATACTAAATTTCAAGCCCCTAGATCAAGTTGGTGGGGAACTATGCGATGAGCAAACTCAAATAATAAGAAAATCCGACCAAGAAAGTATATTTTCGGGACTGTAAAGCGAAACAACGGATCTGAAAAGTTGAAACCCTCGAAAAACACATCTATGGTTCCTACTGAATCTACATACCAAATTTCAACTTCCTAGCTTACTTCAGGGAAGAGATAAAGGAAAAACATTTCTTTTTCTAGGTCAGAAAGAGAAAAAACCCTCATATCAACCCTCCTAATTGACATAAGAAGCTGATTTTTGGATCTGCTATGCAACATTAATTTGTCAATTGATTAGCTCAAAAAGAACATTTTTTGCGATTTTACCCCCTCAGCAACCTTTACCCCAAATTTGGCCATAACTGAATTTTGAACCCAGGTCAACCTCACTCCAAAGTACCAAATCCACCTCCACTATAAGCCTATTTTCAAAGTTTCATCGATGTTGGTCATTATCAAGCTGTACAAATGATTTTTAGTTTCGGGGGAAGGTGGGAAATATAAATAAGTATCTGACATGGACAAAAATGGTCGTAATGGTGTCCTAGGACACCAAAACGGATTTTGTTGATTCTCCCCTCCCCCATACAGCCTGGTTTCCATTGGCAATATGACATAGCAAATCGAACTAAAAATTGGCATAATCGTAAACAATTTTCAAGTTTTTCAGGTTATGGGGGGGGGGGTGTCAGATTCAGACCTCCAACCCTTTTTGGCTACGCTCCTGTCATGGCATGTTTATCCAGTATGCCTTGCTAATTAGGGCCAGCTATGGGCCTGTGGCCCAATCGTTTTGCTTCTTTCTTATTTAACCTTAACATTGAATTTTTTTTTAATTTTATTCAAAAATGATTGATATTTTGTTATTTCGTACAAATGACTGAGTTAAACATGCTCTCTCGTTCATTTAAAAATTCTCTAACGAGGTGCTCTTAATAGCTTTTTCAAAAGTTGTTCACAAAAAACTAAAAACGTGACAAATTTTCATTCATGTTTTTTTGTATTTATTTTGCCATATTTTACGAACCACTTCACTCCCACTCTTGATTTTTATACCACGCATACTCCAGAGTATACGCTATATTTCAGAGCAAACAGCAAATTTTCATTATGATTAATTTTTTTCTTATAAATTTTCAAAGTGAGCGGCAGATTTGGATAAAAATGAGATTTTGAAAATAGCATATTTCAGCCCCTTCGATTTTTTAGCTATGCTAACCATTACACATGTTAGTCTCACAAGTTGACCCATCGTTGGTATAAGGATGGCGAAGTTAATACGGAACATCCGGTATACGTTTGAAAAGACGATATGTATTTTGTGATACTACTGATAGTTTTTATTTCGATATCCTGCTGTAAAGGTAACAGTCGTAATATTATAGGGTAAAACTACCAAACTTTATTAATTAAATAGGCGACGTAGCATAGGCAGAGCTTATACATAAAACATTCAAGATTTATTCGAGTTTTATAATTTATATTTTACAATAGACAGCGTGGTAGGTAGCCTAGGTACTAGTTATAGGTGGATATAGGTATCGTAGATACGGTTAAATCTTTTAAGAAGCTTTTAAATTAAATCCAACAAATAAATATTCATTTTTCACATCCATCGTCTGTACATCGTACGTACAGCTTTATACGTAAATAAATTTACCAAAAGTATACGTAGCGTTGCTTCGTTAAAATGCGAACGGTTAAGAATGATTTTCACGAGCGCTAAACGACTATAACATTCAACATTCTTAACTTTTGTCGTCAGATGGGCAATAAAAACATCGTACAATTTATAATTTCGGCTTAAAGTCAACCTTATACTAAACATATACATCTATAGACGCGAACGACGAGAATTTTGTAATATTGCCAAATTATAAATTAAAAGGGTCGCGAAATTGCGAAAAACATACAATGATAAGGCGATGGCGTTTCGCTCATATCTATCCTACCTCTTATTACTATTACAACTACAACTACAAGTATGCCAAGGAGGAGAGTATACGAAGTAAATCGCAATTGTGGCTCATCAAATGGCACGCGACAAAGACAGTGATACACCGGTATAAGTGTAAATATGAGTGTTTGTATACGATGTGTAAAAAAAAAAACAAAAACACCCACACACCAGGTAATTGTACCATTTAATCGACTAAAGATGGAAATAAATAATAGACTACTATAAACGTATAAATTATCAAATTAATAGCTCAACGATGCGATATACAGTACCTACGTAAATAGTACATTACGTTACTGTCTCGCGTTTTACCAACGTGAAAAATGAGCCGAGCAACGTTCTCTCTCATCTTTTTATACCACTTTTCACGCGCACGAAGAAATGGCAATAATAAAAATTCGCCCTTGAGTCGCGCTACACTCGATGTTTTTGTGTAGAAAAAAAGTTCCTGAACCGCGCAATATCGTACGTAATTCATCCATATGACACAAACACCCATACATTCGTACACGTAATTCGTATATATACGTATTTCTCGTTGCATGTTTTTGAAAAAAAAAAAAAAATTAGAATTATCGAGCTCTCTATTTATGATAACGTGTTGTGCAGCGCAATCGTCATCGTTGATATCATTTAAAATCAAATAATTCAATATAACGCGGCTACTCGTAATATCCCCTTTTCTATTATTTCTCACTCTATCTCTTTCTTCCTTCATCATATATTCGCGTGCCGATTGTTGTTTCATTATATACACGATCGAGATGAATATTTTCAGAAGTGTACGAAACTTCGATTCATATGCGATACGAGTATATCGATCGTAACTGTTGAAACATTGAAAAAAAAGATTACCATCAACGCAATATTTATAGTCTGATTTTCTTGATTGCCTGCACACGTATCTAACCCACATTCAAAGTTTTATTCTCCTTTGTCAATTTGAAGGAAGGAATATTTCCCAAATAACTGCGGAAAAAAATCACTTTTCAGAGCTGCAATAAGATTGTTTGGGGGATAAATCGGTAGTGATACCAAAAATTATTACACAGTCGCATACTGGATCCACATAAAAATTCCAGCTTCCTAACTGAGGATGAGAGGGGGGAGGGGTAGTCTGGAGGAACTGATTTTTCAAAATTAAAACTTACGAAAAAAAAACAACTTCTCCATCTGGTCGATAGGAAGTTGAAATTTTGGATATGTTAGATATGATTGGTGAAAAATTTTTGATTTTTTATGCCTTTCACTTGTCTCCATCCCATACAGAAAATTTCTATCAAATCAGTTTTTCAATGAAAAGGTATCACCATAAAACTAAGCTAACTCACCAAACTCGAATGATTTTGATCAATATCTAAGTTTAATTTCAAGAAAATATCTAAGGTTCTACTCGTAAGTGCATCAAGCTTTTCAGAAAATGGTTAAATTCAGTTCCTAGAACCTCAAAATAGCTTATGAATTATACGATGAAGTAAAAAAATAGACCATACAGTTTTTTGACCCCCCCTCCCTCCCCCCACACAATTTCGTCAAAGTTATCAAATTTTGGTTGGATTGGAAAGTTACAAAATCACGTTTTCTTGAATGGTCGGAAGTAGATGTTTCTTTATACTTATCGATAGGGTTTTGTGGTTTGTTCGGAGAGGGGGGAGCTAAATCTCCGACACGGTGTAGCAAAGCAAAAAATTGGTTATTTCAAATTGCAGTAGGCAACTTGTATACATGTTTGATCAAAATGAGAGCGAAATTACGAAAAAAACAAAGGTACATTTCTTAAAGTTTCAGCAATGATTGACCTGATTTCGCTAAAGAAAAGAAGATATCCAAATTATCCAGATGCGCTTTGAAATGTTTTTCTTATCGGTGGACTGATGGGCAAAAATAGGGAGGCATGGAGGCTCAACCCCCCCTCTCCCATGCACCATTTATCTCCTATCAAATGTTTTCAAGAAAATTTAAAGCGATAATTTGTAAGGATAAAAGCAGTGAAATATTATCTTTGGAGGTAAACATGACCAAAAAACTACTTTTTCGAGGCTGAGAAGTGAGGGAGTGCAATAGGGTTGAAAAGTCGAAACCCCCAAAAGGCACATCTAGATCCACCACTAAATTTACACACCAAGTTTCAGCCCCCTCTACCTCAATTTGGCGGGGAGATATGGGTGGAATAGGCTTTTTTCAAGGTCAAAAAGTGGACCCCCCTCTCCAATTCTTCTCGCTAATTTTAAGATACATATGTTATACAACTTACAAATTTCTATCGATTTTCTTAAGAAGGATCAACTTTTGCTAGTTTTATATCTCCGCACCCTCTTCTTACCCTGAGGTCATTCCTACTCAAAGACATCAAATCCGCCGTCAATCTAAGCCTGTTTCTCAAATTTGACCGATCTTGGTCGGTATTGAGCTACAAAAACGATTTCTAGTTTCGAAAAAAAAAAAAAAAAAATTATAAACAGAATAAATATCTAACATGGCCAAAAATTGTCTCAATGGTCTTCTAGGACCCCAAAAAAGATTTCATTGATACTCCCCCCCCGCTTCCTCATCCATCTACCTAAGGTCGATTGTGCTTAACAATGACACTTTTACCGGGCGGGGGAAGGGGTGTATTTGTGGGTTTTTGCTCCCAGCGGCCAATTTTTGATTTTTTATTTCAACATTTTCTAATATTTACATAAGTTCAACTTGAAAGTTTTTTTTTAATGAGTAAAAACGTTTTACGCTAATAGGGTTATTTTTCGACTCTTCGTCCCTGAAATTTTGTAATATTTTCACCTTCGCTTCGCTTGAGATAAAAGTAATATTACTAAATTTTTTAAAACATCGTAAGAAATCAAATTCCTGTAATAACCCCTCCTTCGCCCAAGCCGAAGTGTTCCGTACATTTTTGTCTCACATTAAAATACAAATGAAGATATTTAGACGTTGAAAGGTAGCTTGTGAGAACTGGGGGAGGGGGTGGTATTTTGGAGATTGGCGCTTTTTTCGAGGCTGAGAAAATTGAATTTTTACAGAAAATAGGACTAACAAGTTTGAAAAATTGTGTGAATGACTGAAATATCTTCAAAAATACTGTTTTCGATGGTTAAAAACACAATTTTTTTCAAAATTTTCGCTCTAGCTTCACCCGAACATATGAATTTTTAATAAATATATTAAAAATTTAAATTCAAGTCCCAGTTAACACCAAAACTCCTCACTTGCGACAATCCCATGCCCTGGCCAAAGATTTCTAGTCAGTTGTACGGAATTTAGCATACACCGAAAGTTTTCTGATATAAGGAAGGGGAGGCCAACTCAACATCTGGGGGGTTTAGTTTGCCCTCACCTCACCCCACCTCTCTTAAACATGTCTGGCTAACTAAATTTGAATTGTGTCACCAAAAGTAGTATAGTATAGAACCGTAATTTGATAAATTTCGGTCGGTAACCAAACTAAAAATAAATTTTTTCGATCATGGAAAAAACAAAATCATTAAAAACTCTTAGAAATAGTAAAAACAGACTTCCACCAGGACAATATGAATCAGATAATATGAACGGTTTCGCCCAACAGGCCAGGGTTTTCTTTACAATATCAGCCTAAAAAAATGATTGAAAGAACTAATATGTGCAAATTTAAAATCTGGCAATATTACCAGGCTCTGCAGTTGAGAAATGAACTGCCCAGCGTAATTCAAGCATCTCAGATAACATTTTTTCCAAGGAAAGGCGGCTACTATTACAAAAAAATCAAGCAAAAAAGTGAATTCACCTTCACATCAAATAACCCAACGTTGTAAAGTTACATAATCAAACCGAAGGAATTTGAAGGGTATCAATTTTGCATTGTGACATTTCAACTCATCCAAAGATTGGCCAAATCGAAGATATTCAACATGTTTTTTTTTTCATTCCACCTCAATGTACGCTCCAAGTTTTAATATTTTTATAAATTTTTAAATTATACCCTTGTACCATATCGACGTACAACATGGATTCGAAAAAAAATAAAGCTAAAAAAATTAGAATAAACAATGCCTCGCGTTATCATACAGTTGCAAATTATCACCGAGTGCGACTCTGTGTAAGATAAATGAATGTACGTAGGTTGAGGTATACGTACATAGCGGACATATAATATTCGTTAGAATAAACTCGATAAAAAATTTACGCATCGTATCGTTTTAGCCGACGAAATAAAAAAAAAAAAAAAAGCTCGCTAACCTAATGTGTGTAACGATAAAGCACCGCTCCGTACGTAAATTTATAATTTCCATGACCTAAATTAATACAAACGAATTATAAAAACACAGCTTCACTTTAATGTTTAATTAGTCCTATTTATAGGTATAGATATCATTTCATATGCAAAAAAAAAAAAAAAAAAACTCTATTGAAAGTATCCAATGAAATTATTTATGTAATTCACTATCTTAATATCTTTCAGTAAAAATTATCTACAACACAATAAAAAAAATAATGAAAATAAAATCCGAAAAAAAAATGAATGGTACAATTACACGTATTTTTTTTTTATTAGAAAAGTTTTCGAAATATTTCAAATGATTTATGTGTCTTGAAGCTAAGAAAGAGTACGAAACAGTTCTATTGTCGATTTTTAAAGAAGTGAATTCGTACTTGAGAAAACGCATAAACCCATAAGGGGAAAAACGGAAAAGGATACAGGCCTAAAATCATTCGACGGAAGGATAATGTGTCCTTCAAAACAATCTAGAAGATGGAAAGAAAATAAGTAATAAAATTTACTCCCAATTTTTTCCCATTTTACCAAAGTAACATTTTAGATTCCAGCTCAAGATATAATCAACTCGATGTAAAAGATAAATATATCATCTAGCTTGACTAATTTGAATATTTTCCCATTAAAACTTATATAATATATCTTTTGACAAACTTCGAAAAATATTCGTTTTAGCTTTTAAAATTTGAATTAATATTTAAAATGGAATCTCAACGGTTGGTATGAAATTCTCAAATGGTTAACAAACGATATTCGATAACAATAGTATTTTCAAACTTTTTTACGTTCATATACACGTAAAGTATAAGTTTATTAGACTATATGCATAGAGAAGTAGGTGTCATGATTTTCAAAGTTCTCGTTATTTAAAAGTAAAGAGAATATAGGCACAGGCAGATACGAAACAAGTTCACATTCTGTTTTCACCTATTCAAATCCTGATTAAATCGATAAGTTCAAGTTCAACAGTAGTTTCTTTCTGTCAGCCAATTAAAAATTTCGTGTACGTATCTATCAGTAAACGCATGTAAGTAATTTTTTTAACCCATTAAATACTAAATAGGTAAGTATATTACGAGTACACACACGTACGTGTTTATTCCTTTTACCAACCTGCAGAAATATTATCACGAACTTATTAAAGGACTTTACAGTCTCGTGACTGATAAAAAAAAAAAAAAAAAAAAAAAAAAAAAAAAAAAAAAAAAAAAAAGAAAGAACTAAACGAGTACAATAACTTCTTCACCTTGTCCCTGAATATGCCATCAGCACGAATATAAATAAATACTGACAAACCTTTACCCGTATATTTCTATTTTTATCTCACAAACAATTTTACCAATTAAAAAAAAACAAAAACAAAAAAAAACATGCAAACAATTACAACAAACACACGACGTTAATTTTTGTCAAAATGAGAATAAAATTAATTCCATCAGAAGTACGCGATCATCAGTTAATTATACGTACTTGAATTACCGATGTAAATTTTATCAAAAGTTGTTATTCGAGAGAAAATATCACGATTAGAAATTACAATGAAGTATTCGATTTTATTATAAATGAAAAAAGTCATGAATAATGGATAAGACGGTCATCGGTGAAGTTGGCGAATTTTAATTAATTTTCCCGTACGACTTTTGAAAGCGAACCCTGTGACCGTGTCCTTTTTCTTTTTCAAAGTAGGGTAAATTTTGTATAGTGGAAATTCGCTCGATAAAAACTAGCGTAAAGTAAAACCGTAAAGAATCTTTTTTGGAGAAAATTATTCTACCAATTTTCCACACCAATGAACGATGATTTTAGTAGGATTGTACGAGTGTCAGGTATATGATGGGGGCTATTGTAAAAATGAAAAAAATATTCACGCTAGTTGGTTTCATGAACGGTCCAGAATACCTTACCAGCATTTATCAAGAATTAAAATTCAAGTAGTTGAATCATTAATGCAAGGTAATAACTTACTTAATTTTTAATGCCAATTTTCTGAAATTTTAAAACAATTTATACAGTTTACCTGGCTGCCTAAGTTACGTTACACCCTTTAGAATGGGCCAAGGGCGTAAATAGTGAACGTTTCAACGAAATAATTGTATAATATTACAGACAGGCCAACCAACTGAAAAATTTATTTTTAGGCGTTGAAATCGAAAATTTCTTGATAATGGTAATAATTTCAACTATCTCCAAATTAAGAGGATGGTCGTTCTGCAACCCGAAACTTGTGAGCAATTTCAGTTGAAATTTACTTTTCCAGACTAACCGTCGAGTTATAATGATCTACAAATTTTTAGCGGATGCATGAGAAGGGAGGGAGGGCGTTAGGAAGGAAGGATGAGAGGGTAGCAGGGAAATCCATTTCCGGTCTCTAGAAGACCTACAGGCATTTCAAATATTCACTTATGACCATTTTTTATTTTTTACTCAGCCTTCAAAATTGCTACTCAAATTGAACCACGTAATGTAGAGTCTGAATTGTATACCTGTTCGTTGTTGTTGTTAAAAGCAGTTTTATAATTTATTTTTGTTCTAGACAAAGTTTCAATTTTTACCCCTTCATTACTTCTTAGGATCCACCGATCAATATTTTAAACACTTTTGCCCCTTAATATATGAGCGCTGCGAAAAAATTTTCAATATAAAAGTTTTTTCCCTAACATTGGATCTACGATTTCAGTTATTATCGAAGTTTATTTTGGAACAACCCTCATCCATCAAATTTGTAAAATATGATTTGGGAAAACATTAAAATCACACTTTTCACATTTTTGACAAAAAATTTTAAACATACAGTATTTGTAATAATGGCAATAATAAAAAATAGTTCATGATTTATTTATTTTTTTTTTTCTAAACAGCCAAATAACGACTTACTCCTCATTTCTAAGGTGCGCTGAGCGAGAAAATTGCAAAAATGTATCAAACTGTTCCAAGCATATCTTCCCTCCAAATTGAGCTACAATAAATCTTTCACTTATTTTTTGAGGGTTTTGACCATTTCGTCCCATTACATCTCCTTCTCACATCTCTTCTGCAAATTAAAACCATTCATGTACAATAAAAGTGCTTCGTCTCCTCTCCTCTCTCCGAATGAAACTAGTCTATTTTCATGAGTAGGAAGGTGGCCGAATGAAAAATTGACAACTAAATTTCTTCTAAGTTACAAAGTCTAAGTAATAGTGAAATTTCGTGAAGAAAAGTGAAGAGATAAATTTGGAGATCTTTCCACACGCAATAAATAATTCTGTGTTTGGGTAACGCAAAATTCAAAAGCAACAAACAGATAAGATACTCATCGGAGCGAGGAGAAATTTAAAAAAAAAAGAAATAAAAATTCGAATATTAAAAAATGTACATTTTTAGGGGTTATGTTCAAAAGAAATCTTGTAATTTTTAAAGACTACCGTGATCAATGGGCTAACAGCTGTCGACTACTGGGCAAGAATGGAGATATTCGTTTTTACCAAAATTGAAAAATATTTAACCCGAGCGAAGCGAGGACGAAAATTTTGTAAAATTTCAAAGGCTAGTACTTGTAAAAAGATTACTTTGACGTACGTATTTCCAAGCCATAAATGTTAAGTTTTACGGTTTTTTCGCGGGTAAAAATAAACTCGATTATCCCATTCCTTCCCATTTTACGCTACTGAGCGTGATTTATTCAAATTTTTGAGTTACTAGAGTTTTTAGTAATAATATAATGTGAAGAATGTGAGCGAAGAAAAATTTTCGGATAAATTGATTTCTTTATAATGAAAAAGTGCACTTCACAAAATCGTTCAACAACGAAATCAAACCCAAGCGAAGCGAGTGACAAAATTTTGCGGAGGAATATTGGGACTGAGGGGTACAAAAGTGCGTTAAGTTTGAAATCTTAAAATTCAATTTAAGAGCACGGTTAGTTTGAATTATTACAAATAAAAAAATTCAAATATTTTTATGTTCGCCCTTAATCACAAAAAAGATCGATTCGTGCAATTTTTAGAGTGGAATAATTTGCATATCTTATGATTTGTAAAATAAGCACTGTAATTAGTTTGATTTTCTCTAGGATTGTTTATTTACATTATGAACAAATACCAATGAAATGCCCAAGTGAAACGATAGCGAGTTTCAGAAAATAAGGAAAAATTAATAACCGATTACAAGGTATGAAAATGTACACTTTTCTGGCTTTTGATAATTGATATTTATATATTCATTTCAAACTGTGTCGAAAAAGTGTTTAGGCGTCTATTTACTCGCTTTCTATCGATTTTTTTCCTTTTTATCCATTTTTCCAAAATTTACCGACTTTTGG
This sequence comes from Ferrisia virgata, assembly GCA_900060175.1. Lineage (NCBI taxonomy): Eukaryota > Metazoa > Arthropoda > Insecta > Hemiptera > Pseudococcidae > Ferrisia > Ferrisia virgata. The sequence continues at coordinate 14,688 of FIZR01004532.1, forward strand.
TTGATTGGGAGTGTCCACTGGGACACTTCAATTTCAGTTTCTTTTTTGAAAATTGAAAGCGAATATGGATAAAAAAGGTGCGAAATGGCATCAAATGAACACGCTAAAAATTTGGAGTCCTTAACTTGATTCTACCCCAACACTTTTTGGTTTAAAATTTCAAAATTTACACGAAAAATCGAAAAAAAAATTGTTCTTTTTTCGAATTTTTTGGTATGAATGTGTGTAATGGTAGATCATATGAAACCATCAAAACAGTCCTCGCAAATTTTTTTTACTGTTCAGGGGCTCCAAAATCTTGCATAAAAATGGTAAAAGTCGCGTATTTTGAAGGAGTTTTCAAATGAAAATCTGAAAACCGCTTCGAAATACGGGATTTTTACCATTTTCATACACGATTTTGGAATCCATAAAAGTCGTAAAAGTTGCAAAAATCGGTTAAACCTTTTTCAGAACAGACAAAACCAACAGCATCATAAAAAAAAATCATCGTTTTGCGATGCTTTTTCAGCCTAATTTTCGTGACACATTACTATCATGAGAATTGAAAAAAATTTCTTTATTAGCATTGTGGGTAGGGAGGATTCAATGGGGCTAAAAAGTCGAAACCCGCAAAAGGCACATCCAGGGCGCCTACAGACGTCCGACATACCTAATTTCAACTTCTTAGCTCAATTTGGGGGGGGGGGAATGAAAATAAGAAAAAACGACCAAAAAAACACATATTTGGGGCTGTGAAGGGGTGAAATGTGGGCTGAAAAGTCGAGACTCCAAAAAGGCACATCTTGAGTTTTTCCTAAATGTACTTACCTAAAATCAACTTCTTAGCTCAGTTTGGGGGAGAGTTATGCGAGGAACAAACTTGAAAAACAAAAAAAAAGAAAAAAACCGATAAAAAAAAACACTTTTTTGGAGCTATAAAGTCGGAACCCCCGAAAGGTACATCTAGGGCTCCAATTAAACGTACATACCAACTTTCAACTTCCTATCTCAATTGGGTGGGACAATAAGGGAAAAACAGCCCCTTTTAAGAATCAAAGGGGGGACCCCGTATCTCGCCTCCTAATTGACTCAGGAGGTTGATTTTTGATACGTTATACGACCTTTGGTTCTCTATCAATTGGCTCGAAAAAGGGCTATTTTTGCGTTTTTGGCCCCTTAGCATCCCCTCTCTTAAAATGGGGAAAAACTAAATTTTGACTCAAGGTTATCCCCACTCACGAAATATCTAATTCGCTACTAAACTGAGCCGATTGACCGAATTGGAGCGATTTTGGTCGGTATTAAGCGTACTAAATAATTTTAATGTTCGGGGAAAAAAATAAAAAACAATAAATATCTGACATGGCTAAAAATTGTCTTAATGGTCTTCTAGTATCCCGAAACGGATAACGGATTTTGATGATATTCCCCCTCATCTGTCGTAGGTCAAAAGATTGTAATTTTTTGGTTTTCGTTGACAAAATCACATTAAAAATCAGGCTAAAAAATTCGCAAAAATTGTTTTTTTATGGTCTCACGTGGTCTACTACGACACATTCATACCAAAAATTTCGAAAAAAAGAAAAAATTTTTCTTCGACTTATACGTAAATTTTGAAATTTTAAACAAAAAGGGAGAGGGAGGGGGATAAGAGTCGAGTTAGAGATGCTGAATTTTTACCACGTTCATTCGATGTCATTTCGCAAATTTTTTTTACCACCCTCTTCAATTTTTGAAAAAAAAAAAAACCTAAAATTAAAACTCCTTAACGTCCACCCTTTTCCCCTTTATTTTCGCCTCTGAGCTCAACCATCGTTGGAAAAAAAAACATCGCACAGTAGCGCTTCTTCTATATATTCTGTGGATGGCACAGTATCCGTTTTCTGTGACGAAAATCGAAGTTCAAAAAGCAACGCAATGCGATGATTTTTTTTGTTTTTACTTTACACATAAAGAAGTTATTACACAAATCGATCGTGGACGGCTAAAAATTTCACGGAAATATTTCAACATCAAAGATACCATTTCAAATCGCTTTGAACGTACTTTGTGTTGAAAGTCATTTTCACCATTTTTTACAAAAAGGTCTGCTATAATCTCGCTGCACAAAAAAATCCAAAGATATACGTACGATAAAATTTCAAAAAGAAAACTCGACAGTAAACCAAACGGGTTTTCGGTTTTTTTTTTCCTCTCCAGCATACGATAAATGAACAAAAAATAGAAGTAACAAAACGCAGGTATGCAAAAAACTTGGCTAAAATTCCTTTCACGAACGATAAATTGACTCATACTTTTCCACACCTTTTTGCTTTTTTTATTGGCTGTCTGAATGATGCGACTATACCACGCGAGCGAAAATCGAATGAAAAATTAGGCGAATAAAACGGGTTATAAAAATTTTCATACATATTAACGCATTTAAATTGAACACACGACATAATACATAGTACATAGCACATATTACGTACTTGTAACCGCCATATACGTAGTGTACATAAAAATCAAACACGATTTTAAATTTTCTCGCTCAACGGACCATTTTCAATTCGAATTAATGACACGTGTTTCAATTTCGAATAGGTACAATTCATTCATAAGGTAATCGTCATCACGTCGCGACGTCAAACACGTACCTACACATACCTAACAGTATATGCCAGTAAAACGAAAAATCAGTAGAGCGAAAATCAATTACCTATACTGTACGCTTTACAGGTCCTGTAACCAAACCAGGCCAACAATCGTTTGAGAAAATATCGAAAAACGTTTAAATCGCGTGTTTGTCGTTCATAATCTTATACCGGCAACGTCAAAGGATACCTATAAGTATATGGTAACCCTGCTAGAGCAGTTTTGGAAGAAGAAAAGGAAAAAAAAAACAAGTACAACACGACGACCGCAATCGACTCTCGAAATAGACCCGAATTATACGTATTCGTCAACCATCACAACCCTTATTACTACTACATTCAGTGTAGATAGAGATACCTATAGGATAGTTAGGCTAGGTATCTTTAGCTAGAGCTGCTCCTACACTTTCTTCCAAACAATTGAATATCATCTGGCGAAAACACCGCCAGCCTCATTTTTTTGACGAAACATCACGTTCGTCGTCATCGTCTGTCTTCGTCGTAGGTAAAACAGTCATACGTAGTACACGAATACGAGTAAAAGTACCTACACAGTACGAGTACGAGTACGTATACTGCCTGCCACACATAACTTACTTCTACATTTTCGTCACGTACACTAAAGTGGTTTCACGTTGGCACTAGGTGGCTCTTCGTCGTAAAATCTTTAGCCACGTATTTTTACATCGTTGGGCTGGATCAAAGGCTAAACCTTAGGGGACGAAACAAAGGCTTCATTTGAATCTTATACTCTTCAACAGCAACTCGAGCAATGAGATTTACATCACTCTCGCACCCATGCATCGCTATGTAAATTCACGCATATAATAGCGAGTAAGCAGAGAGACTAAAACGTACACAAATACTTATACGAATATATTTCCCTCAACATATAGGAATTCAACGTTGTTGTGTATACATAAGCTCAATTATCACACGTAGAGATATGTGATGCCAACCTACTACTTTCAAAGCTTATTATGCATGTACACTGTGAACACTAAACGCTAATTCTAATTCTCTTAAATCCTCGCCATTTTATAAACCTACCGTTCAAGATGGAGATATTTGCACATAATCGTGTATTAAGTAGACTACGACTACGAACAAGACAAATAAACCATTATACCACGTTTAGTATTCGTCAGCACACAACGAGTACACAATTTTCGTAAAATATAAACTTGGCTAAAAAAAGAAAAAACTATACCAAATAATATTTTCATAAAGAAAAAGAAAAAAAAATCTTCGCAAATTAGTGCAGTCATTTTAGCTCGAAAATAGCCCCAAACTCGAACAAAATTCGCGTAAACTGGAAATTTCATTTACAGGTACTTTAATACACCCGAACTCCCCAAAAATCCGATCATATTTGGCCCCCTTTTGAAGGGCAGGCGGTATGCAAACTTTAATTTTTTGGCATTTTTTTTTTTTTTTTTACTTTTTTATTACACTGGGCGTGTATAATTGCCAGGATTGTTACGCCCAGTGCCGATTGCTAGATTTGGTTGTTTAGTTTAATTTTGGAGATGAAGGAAAGGAATTTGTTGATTTCGTCTTCATCATCGGGTATGTTTGGATTGCTTGTTTGGATTTTAAGGTGGTTACGAGTTTGATTGTGGTTCGGGCATTCAAAGAGGAGGTGATGTACGGAGATGGGTTCGGCATAGCAGAATTGACATGTAGGTTTGGG
>FIZR01004535.1:0-30726 GCA_900060175.1 Ferrisia virgata
ATGATGGTTTTTTATTTTCTTCTTTTTCTTGTCTCGGGTGTTTTTTTTTATTTTTCATTTTTTTTTTTTTTTTTTGGTGCGGTACTGCGTGTAATAAGGTATAAATGGAATTTTGAAAATAGGTCTTTTCTTTCTTCTTTTCTTTTATGCAAAACTCGTAATTCGTTGAAGTGCAATTTTAAAAAGGAAGGAATATTTTTACATGAATTAGAAAGACTACGATGCAATTGCATCGTCGTCGTCGGGTTTATGTTGGTGTTGGCGCGACGACGAATAGAGAAGAAAAGCGAAAAAAAAAAAAAAATGATGCGAGTATATGTAGGTAGATAGGTAGTAAGTATACTATACATGTAAAATAAACATGAAAATGTATGGAGAGGAAAACTTGTCTTCGTTCTTGACCTAAAGCTACACGCTCGTTTGAATAAAATTCGTAGAATGTTTCGAGTTGCCTGAACTCGTCGTTTCGGTATTTCGCCTTCACTGTGTACCTACTATTTTTTCCACGCTACGAGAAAATTTTGCATTTTATTTGACAAATTTTTCACTTCGGCGCGTTCGATTATTTTTTATTGGTATAATTTTAAATTCGATTCGAGATCGGTGTAGGTGTAAGTGGAAGTAGTACTTGTGTACCTACATATATGTACATACATACATACTAGGGGTATTGTGTATCTATACTATATAGGTACTATCTAATACGTACCCTATGTAGTATCGTTTGGGGTTATTTCGGCGTATTGTACGCTTTCTATTACCTGTATCATCTATCCTACGAATTGTAATTATAGGTACTACATACCGTATGTATGTAGGTTAGGTGCAGTTGCATAGGAAATATGCATACTACATAATGTATTGTGTTTCGATGAATCGCATCTACGTACGTATACGTATCTAACCTAGCTAATTTTATCTGTAAAAGTACGATGTGTACATCGGACGAAATTCTGTGTGTTGGTTGTATGTAACTTACCCTCACATAATTGGAAGTTGGTAATTTTCATAAAATTGAAAACCTTGCTGGGCTTTTGAATTGTGCGAACATATCGATACGATGTTGTAGGTATTATGTATCTTGCATTATGTTCGAGTATTCGAAATGAAACATACGTAAGGTTTATTTAGATAATGAGAGCTTATCAAAATCTAGCTACCGTTTGCCTTGTAGCAGTCGTAACCCGATTTATAAATGTTGGCTAATGTCACTAACCATTTGCTAAAACGTGTTCATACAGGATAATTCAGCATAATAATGAAATACACTGTATTCGGTGTAGATGTACATCTACATTTATGTAGTATGTGGTATACATACATATATACATAGCTAGCGCTACGTCCTGGCTACTGGGTAGCCTTCTACCTTTAGACCTACTCTTATTGTGTAGATATGAACTTCGCTTGATTAATCTCGGCTTTATTGTAAAGGCATGTTCGGTTTCAACTTGCGTAGGATTTTTTATTTTACGAACATTTCCTGACAATGCAGAATATTATGTGATTTTCGTACGTTTGTTCGATAAGTTTTTCTGTTTCGTTGGAAAATGGAAATTGATCATGTATTAGGTATAAAAGAATTTTAGTAGGTATGCTTGAAAATAAATCAAGTACATTTCTCGTGTGTATTAAGGTAAAGTATCGAATATTGATAATTTTCTTTTTTTTTTTCGCCCATTCAAAACAGATCAAAATTATGATTTTTTTGCGTGATTGCTAAAATGTCATGGAAGGAAATGAGCTTTACACATAATCTTTGACATTGGTGTCAATTTATCAAACTCCAAAATTGTCTTGGACCTTAATAGTTTCAAGATGCCAAAACAGCGCCCTGGATACCGCTTTGTGTGCATTTTGTAAAATTTTGAAATTTCAACACTATTTTGTAGGCCAATCTGGTTATATTAAAAGGTAAAAAGTCTCATTAATCTGGAACAGTGGATTTTAAAACTTATAAATCAACACCAATGTCTGAAATTTGACAAATTTTGGATTCTGAATCTTCCCTTTAGTAGCCCAATTTGGGTTCAACGTTCAAATGAGTGTGAAAATCGAATTCCGCGAAAACAAAGACCCTAGTAGTTCACTTAAATTAGCATTAAATAACAGAAAATTTTTTTTCGCAGGATAGTAGTACACCACCCACTAAACAACATCCAAAATCGGGCTGGTGCTTCGTCCCCAATATCCCTATTTGTGCCTCAAAAAACAGGGTTTTTACCAATAACTTTACTTAACTTTGTTCCTAAACACGACGGAGAAAAAAAATCGGATTAAAAAATGTAGCTGATGAAATTTGCAATAAAAAAGGTTGTTACATATTTTTTTCGAAAATCGATCGAAACACTTTAAAATCAGTGTGAAAAGAACGTTATGCGCTAACGTGATGTTTCGCGTGATGTTTCTGTCATGTCGCGAGAGCCAGCGGCCAACGTTCGTAGACACGCGGGCTCAATTCTCTTAAACAGGGAATGAGCCAAATTTCGTTTTTTTTTAAAGGAAATTTGCAAACGGTGAGGTCACAATGGTTGAAAAATGACTTCAAAATTATGTGGTAAAAATTTCAGCTTTCTAACTCAATTTTTTTCAATCTCCAGAACTTTCAAGTTCAAAAACTTTCAAAAAATCAAAAAGAAATTGTTTTTGAAAATTAAGAAAAAAAATGAAATTATAACACATATTTAAATTGAAAATAATCGTTGGTTGTAGGTTTTTTAAAAATGGCATATTCATATTTTGCATTTTTCCAAGATTTTCTGAAAAACTACGACGAAAATGTTTTTGAGAAAAACCTCCCGTAAAATGAATGGACATTAATTTTTAATGGTTAAATGTATTATTTCAATATCATCTCCCACAACCAATTTGATGTTGAATTAGAAGAGAATATCAATGATCCAGAGTCAGATTGTTGTGAAAATTATAATAAAAATTAAATTATTTTTAAAATATTACACGCATATTTATTCAAACTATAATTATCTCTTTAACATGGGGTAACATAGAGCCCGCCTGTCTGCGAACTTTCGCTGCTGGCGCTCGCGATGTGACAGAAACATTCCGCGGAACATCACGTTAACGCACAACATGTCCTTTTCAAATTGATTTTAAAGTATTTCAATCGATTTTCGTAAAACATATGTAATAACGTTTTTTATTAAAAATTTGACCAGCTACATTTTTTGATCCGACTTTTTTTCTCTATCGCGTTTAGAAGCAAAGTTAGGCAAAGTTATTGGTGAAAAACCTGATTTTAGGGCCAAATGAGGATATTGGGGACGAAGCACCCGTCCGATTTTGGCCGGTTTTTGATATGTTATTCAGGTGGAGATGTACTACAATCCTGTGAACAAAAATGTTGGTCATAAATTTTTCCGTTATTTTGTCACGTTTTGCGCTATTTTGACTGAACCACTGTATTACACTCATTCAATTTTTAACTCTTTGGAATTTATACAATTTTCCTGCGTCAGCGTCATTTTTCATCTTTCCTCCACAACTCTGTCCAACGGCCACATAAGAAAAAAGTTAAAAAACGAAAATGTTTGTGTTTTAACGCTCTGCAACGTTTTTCTGGCTAATTTTTCAAATTTTCTTGCCAACGGACACTAATTCCTTCAACTTCCTCATGAGCAGCAGCACCCCCTCCCTTCACTTTGAGAAAAATGAACGGTACAACATTCTTTATTATTTTATACATAATGTTGGGAAATATCGCGCGAGAAAAATTCTATTAAATGTGATTAAGCAGAATTTTGACAATTATTAGCATCAATTGAAGATTTTTAAAAATGATTTTTTTTTGAAGGGCCTAGCTCCTCCCCAGAACCTTCTGTGGAAAAAAGTCAAAAAAGGAAAAATGTTTGTCCTTCAGTGCTGTACAATCTCTGTTCGATATTCACGGTATAAATTGCGATAAAATATGACGAAATTTCACGTTATAAATCTCACCAAGTATAAATGTAATTTCACCTTAGAAACCAGGCAATGCGAGTTAAATTATATAATTAGAAATTACTGATGTACCAAGTTTTCGTACAGATCGTACTCCAGTACTTCCGTTACCCCTCTACCTCCCCCTTCAGCATTCCTGTGTGTAGACAAATGTTTGGTATTTTATTACTTGATCAAACCAAACCTTAGCAGGGTCTCTTTCAGGCATGTAAGGTAGGTTTTATTTAGCAGTAGTTGTTCGAATATATCAAGTAAATCAAAATTCTAACTACATTGAACATAATAACTGAACTAAAAACTAAACGAATGCATTTACATGTGTACGTACGTGAAGCACCGAGAACAATAATCATACGAATAAACGATAACACTACGATGATAGCAACGAACTGGCTGCCAGAGAATGCCCAGCAATATCGTTTGTATGGATGCAAATAAACGATAACAGTAGTAGTAGTGGTGGTTACTATGTTTGTCTGGTTGGAGGAAGGAGGAGGGGAAGCGGAAAACGAGTGATAGAACCCAAATTCTGCAAAAAAAAACTGTTGGTGGGAACGGAAGAGAGGGTGTGAGGGTAAGAGTGGGGGAGGAATTGGAGAACATCCTGGGTAAGGGTTGTGTGCAGGAAAGGGAGATAACAGATGTGGTTGCGGTGGAGAGGGTTAGGTAATATGATGGGAGGTGAAGTAGATGGAAGTGTGCTATATGTATGAACTCATATACTATAATTTTTTTGTGAAGAAGCAAAAGACATCTGTCTTGTACGAGCTTCAGATGAATACTGAATTCATTGTGACCAACGTGTTATTATTCATAATACTTTTATTCCTTAGAAAATAACGAAGCATGCAGGATAATAGCGGTTGTTGATTTTCGAGTTCTATTTGTAGTATTCAAGTAAAATTGATTTTAAGCAAGAAAAAGCCTGAGTCAGACAAAAAAAATTTGAGGGTAACGAGATGGCGAAGGCGTTTATTTGGATGAAAGAAATTATTTCTAGCCATATTATGAACTAAAATTCGTATTTTTGCATGAGGATGGAGAGAAGACTCGAAGGGGGGGAGGGGTCATCAGCTTGGTGAAGATAGCCAGCGAATAATTTGGACTTCGTATTAATGCATCGAAAACGAAAGTCATGGTGGTGGATCGGGCCAAGTGTCCTCTAGTTTCTGCAGCTCTGAGCGAATACGAAAAGGTCAACGCTTTTGTATATTTAGGCTCCACCATCGAAGCAGATGGAGGCTCGTCGGCGTCGAATCGCTCTGAGAAAATCAGCTATGACCAGACTGCGTAATGTCACATGTAATAACAAAATCTCCAGAAAGACAAGGAAGAGACGTATACAATCACCTGTTTGCTGTTTTCCTATGTGACGAGGAAACGTGGACATTGAAGGCGGATGATAAAAGAAGAATCGACGCCTGTGAGATGTGGATCTGGCGCAGGATGCTGAGGATACCTTGGACAGCGTGACGAACCAACATTTCGGTCGTCAACGAAATACAGGAGCTAATCACATTAGGTATTTTATGCGAGAGATGCATTCTAGGGTATTTTGGTTATATGACCAGGAGAGAAGTCGGAAATTTCGAAAAAGATATTCTCTTTGGTAAGGCCCCTGGAAAAAGAGGGAGAGGAAGATTTCCGACCAGGTGGTCTGACATCATCAAAGCACGAATGGGCTCTGTGATAAGAGCTTCTTCACAGGCACAGGATCGTCTTTTAGGTGCTGTATGATCGTAAGCGACTGAGACCTACTGATATGTTCCTTATTTCTGTAAAATAAATTGCCAATTTATTTGTTCGTTTATATTCGTTACTTTCGAACTTCACCTCGAGGATCAATTGATTAACAGTCGTAAATACGTTCGAATAAATATTTAGAAAAATGTGATGTTGCACAATACTAGTAAGTTACCAGTATATATTTGTAAGTAAGTAAGAATTTCCCGGAGCAAAGACGTAGATGAGGTTTGTGGTGGTGGTAGTACCACCTCGTTATTCTGTTTATTGGATTGGCAATGCTGAAACTGTCATGATTGAAAGTTACAGTGTGACAGATTTAGCTACACATTCGAAGGTATTACGAGTAACCGGAAAACTTGAAAGCCACCATTTGACAGCGTCGCTTACTTGCTTCATATTTTATTTCATTTATAATTAAAACACACACATACGCGCGCGTATTTCGATATGTTTTCTTCTCGCGAACTAAAATTATTACACTTCTTTAATCGAGAAACGTGTGAAGAATACAATTTACCTGCTAGGTATACTATATTTCTATCGTGCCCACGCTGTTTTTCCAGCCTAATTTCCAATTTGGTTCATTTTAATTCTTTGCCATTGTTGCTTCGTCTCCTAGATATTTATGTACACGTTTACTCGTATCAAATCTTATAGGTAGGTATAGCCTATATTTAATATATTGAATGGAACTCGATTGAAAATTTAATTAGCAAATAAAATGATTCTTCGCTTTCGAGTTTCGACTACTCTGGCGTGATTATTTTTACTACAGCGCCCATTGTGTTGCGGCCAAAAGAACAATAGATAACTTCGTCGTATTGTTTATCGAAATAGAAAAAAAAAAGAACGACTTTCGAGGTGAGCCTTTTGTTGATGATTTTTTTTTTTTCGAAGCGAATTTTTTGTTCAAAATTTCAACTTTTCGAATCATTCCAGAAATGTGAGATTTGATTGTATCATTGTGGAATCCATTTTGATTTTTTTTTTCTTCGACTTTATAGAGGTATAAAAATGTACTATAGTGAATCGGTATTAAAATTTCATTAGGTTGAATTTACTTTTCGGTACGATAAAGTAATGCTCATCAGTGTATAGAATTGAAATAAAATCGCGTATAATAGGTTTAAGAAAATCGACAATGCCACGCTTCCCAGGTCTATTGTCTGGCAAACATACTCGCGAATTTTTTATTTTACATTTTTCAACTTAGATGATTAAGTACGCAAAGAATTTGGTAAATTAGAATAGAAAAATTGTCATTTGGAATATCGACGAGACGCGGTCACGGTTCGTTATCATAATTGCGAGAAGAAAACGCGACCGTAAGCTTTGAGAATGCGGGTAAAACTTTTTGTCCAACTTATAATCTCATTCGAACTGTAAAAATAAAAGAAAGATATAACACTTAAGACGACATTATCAAGCCAATAAAACAGCAAAGCATTATGGGCCCATAAAGTCGAAAATTTGGTAAGCTAACAACCATTTATCTAAAAAGCCTCTTACTCTCTGTTCGCCAAAGCAAAAGATTTTTAATTTAAAAAATAGCTTCAATTTTCTTCTCGCTAAAAACAGCAGCTATTTTTTGAATACATTTGAAGAGCAGTTTCTTCGGATGTTTATCGTAATTTTTCTTCCGAAATTTATTTGCCTGTGTTTTTTTTTCTCGAGGTCGCCAACGAACACGAAACTTTGGACTGGTAGATAAAAAGTTTTCCAACTAAATGACAAAAACGCTAGCATTTCTCAAAATGACCTTTCGTTCTTTTTTTCTGCTGTTCTTGATGCTCTTGCCCTGCCCTCTTCCTCTGCTGCTTATTTTTCAAGCGACTGCGACAACACCATCGTTCAGGTTAATTTTACTCTCGAAGCGTCCGTCGCGTCGCCGAATGACTGCTTTTTATCTTTTAATTAAATGCTGCAGTTATGTCGACTGCGTCATTTTTCATTTTTTCCTCTTGATTTAGTGTAGTAGCAGAGCGGCAATGTGAAAAGGGAAAAAAACTTCCTAATAAGATCTTGTATTCTGAAATTTGACGTGTTGAAAAGTCTCGACTGCCAGAGTTTTTTTTTTTTTTTTTTTTTTTTTTGCCGTCTGTATAGGTATGCTATTTCTTCGAGATAGTAAAAGGAAATACAGTTTGTAACCCTTCTCTTCTTTTCAATTTCGTATCGCACTTTTTTTTTTTGCGTTTTGATTTCATGAACTAAATTAGGCTTACAATTGGGTTGCTGTTTCGAAAAAGAAAATAAATGCGACAGTTTGTTACTCGAGTTTTTTCATGTTTCTTTGAGAATTTTGAAACCTGTAACGAAAGTACATGGTTGTTTTTTTTTTGTTTTTTTTTTTTTGGTTGTATGGAAATGCCATTAAAAAGGACGAAGTAATTGACTGAAAATCTGGTGTAATGGTGAGCATAATAGTGATGTTGTGTGTACTGAGTTGGTACATAATGAAAAGGTGTTACATTCGAATTCTGACCATACATTTTTTTGTATAGAAAAAGTGAAATTTTCAATATTGTTATATTTGAGAGTATAGATTTTACAAAAGTGTTTTTAGATACAGCGGGGATGTTTATTTATCTTTTCTTCCATTTTTAAAAATTCAGTATGTGAGTGATTTAATCGCCAATTTCGTAATATAAAAAAAGGAACGTCAATTTTTCAAATCTTGGTTTCAACTTTTGATAAAATTTTTGCACGCTTTTAAAAATTCCGAAAGTTATCAAAAATGGGGTACTTATTTCAGAAACTATCTATCCTTTTTAAGATTTGTTGCGTATTAATAGGAGAAGCATAAGGGTAAAAACAAAAATGAACAGAACCTTTTTAGACTAATTTACCTGCCAGTATTTCAGTGACAGTCGGATTTTCTTATTATACTGGTGAAAAAAAAGATGTGGTCAAATAGCTAGAACCCTGAGAAAAGATAATTCAGTAACCATTATCGAAGATGCCGGTAAAGTTGGGATATGACTGAAAAAATTGTAATGAATTCCATACAAATTAGGGAATGAATTCATATTGTTTTGTAATCATTATTGTAGACAATCAGTAATGAATGAATGAATTACGCTAGGTAATTGCTACCTATCTAGAACGAGATAATTCACATTCTAATCGTATTGTATTATTTATTTATTTATATTTCGGTTTTAAAAAATCAAAAAAGTTTTATAAGTATTTGTCGCAATGTTTACTGCATTATACGAGTTTTAGTCTTTATTAAAGTCCCCTATCCAAAATTTCGGTAATTTTGTCCTACACTGGATTTTAACCCTATATCTCCTTACCCCATTCCTAATTCTCAACCTGCTCGGCTACTATCACGTTTAATGGATGAAGTAAAGTTTGTGATCCTAAGCTATTTTCCAGTGGATAATTTACTAAAAAGGCAAATAGATTTGAAAACGTCGCTACTTCGAATGAGACAGAAGTTGTTAGACATTGTTTGCATAAATATTTTCTTAAGTAGTTTTGCAGATAATCTGCATTAATTTTTCGATTTAATGAATGATATTAATCAACACGAACTCTAATTGTCCTCAGTTATCTAATTATTGATTATCATCGTAATGGTAGATTACGTGACATGCAGGAGCGGAAAGTATGCGATTAAGAAGTGCAAAATTTTGAGGAGCAAAAAGAAGACGAGTGACTAAAATTGCACGAATTGATCCTGTTACGTCTGTTCCATATGCTGATGTATGTATGTATCTATCTGTGTACACAGCTACACACGCACGTTAATCTTCGTCAATGTCAGCGTTATCCAACCAATTTTGGCGAAAAATCGGTCTACTTACCTGACGACCGATTTATCGTGCATCGCACAAGTAGGCACTACACGACCTATCAACCTACAATGGTTGAGGAGGAAGGGATATCAACAAAAACAATTTTAAGGTCTTAGAAGACCGTTACGACCACTTTTGGCCATGTCAGATATTTTATTTTTATCACTCCCCCTCCCCCATCAACACGGAAAAATTATTTGCTCTGCTCGATACTGATCAAAATTGATCAAATTTGGGGAATAGGCTTTGACTGCCGGGTCATTTGATAATCTGGTATGTGGATGGCCCCAGATCTAAATTCAGTTATGCCCAAATTCGAAAGAGGGGATGCTGAGGGGCTAAAATCGCAAAACTGTTATTTTTTTAGTCAATCGATAGACCATTCAAAGTTGTATTACATATCTAGAAATCAGTCTCCTAGGTCAATCAAGAAAGGAGATATGAGCGGTTTTTTCCTTTTTGACCTTGAAAAAGGCCTGTTCTTTAATACCACCCCTCCCCCCTAATTGAGCAAAGAAATTAAAATTTGGGTACGTAGACTTAGTAGGAGCCATAAATGTACCTTTTGCGGTTTTTTGATTTTTCAGACCCATTGCATCCCCTCACAAAGCAGGAGAACGAGGCTAATGTCGTACTGCCTTTGAAGAACGTACGGTAGTGACTCATAATTTCGAAGAGTCGTTTAAACCAAAAAGGAATAGTCAAAATTTGTGATAGTCAATGGGGGGTCTTCGATGGGCAATTCAACCGGAAAGTACAGGATGTCGAGGTCGGGTAACCACTGCCTAAACTGGCTATCCTTTTCTGGGTAGGAGAAAATTTTACCGGTCATAACCGGGTTGAGAAGCATATTTCGTACTGGTTATGACCACTCGTCTTCGGGGCCCGCTAAAGTCACGGGGGGTCGCCAGGGGAGTTCTCGATTTTAGATAGAAACTCGAAGAAGGCTGGGGACGTGTGGATGAAATAGGATCTCTGAAATATCTACGTTAACCGGGGCGATTTCAGCTGGGTTAGCTATACCCATGTGTTGGGGTAGTGTTGGCATGATAGGTTATAGATAGGTATTGTCGAACTTTCAGCTTCATTACCCCCTCCCTCCCTCCTTCCCTCCATCTCCTCACCATCACCACCACCAATGTGATATTACACGAAAATCAGGCTGAAAAAGTTTCGCAACTGCGATTTCTTTTTAAAATATGTGTATAGTAATTTCATCTTCGCAGAAAATTTTCGAACCATGTTTCCCCCAATTTTTTGAAAGTTTTTAAAAATTGGTGAATTTGAGACTGTTTTACTAGTTGAAAAAATTGAGTTGGCAAACTGAAATTTTCACCATATCATTTTGAGGTTGCCTCGTAACTATTGTGATTCCCTCCTCCTGTTTTGCAGGTTTCTTAAAAAAAAAAGGGTAGATGAAAAAACAAAATCAATTACACACCCTGAGATATGCACCTAATCTAGCTCAACCAGCTATCTTTAAGTGCATTAAATGCACTTATTGTATTGTCGTGGAAAATGTCATCCATCGGGTCATTATAATCAGAATAATGAACAGTGCGTGCAAATTCACTAAATGTCAGTTTTAAAATTTTTACGATTGTGCAATGCACAATAAATCGTTAAATCTCTCGCTGAATCTAACTTAGGATTGATTACTGATGGCAGTTTACTGCATTGTCCGTGGGTAATTTAACTTTCCTCGTATGGGTATGGTTTGTACAGTTATTGTTTGAAAAATTTGAAATGATCTGATACCAACACGTTTCGGTATGGCGATTTCTTGGAATAGATGCTGCGAATGTCTTATCGAGCAAGTTAAAAATGTTACTCTATACTTCGATTCAGTTTCATCGGAATCGGTATTTTCAATAATTATGTTCGAACAAGTTACCACTATCATTTGATTGTTATTTTTTTTTTTTTCGTTTGCAACGAATAACAATCGCAAACGAAATCACGTTGATTCGTATAACCCTTCGGTTCAGGCGTAGATTTTCCATCACGTCAGTTTTTTACTACGTTCCAATTTTCGTATTTATTTTTTTCGCACGTATCGCAGAGTTGAGCTGCCTGAATCGCGTCAAATAATAAAATTTATAAATTAATCAACTCTTAACAATTTTGTTTTATCGGCGCCGCGTCATTTAGCCGATATAATATTTTCACAGCATAATTTATCGGAGCCTGTCGCCAAAATGTATTCTTTTTTGATGGTAACAGAGTGTTCCGCCATTATTAATTAATTCAATTTCAAGGTGATACTCGTGTAACTACATAGTATAGCCGACACTCCACGACAGGAAATTTAACGCTTCGTTATTTCGATTAGATGATAATTCGCCTTATGTATAGTTCGCTTTACTTCTTTTTTTTTTTTTTCGCGAGCGCGTAAAAATTAGCTGAGTACTGCTTCAACGTGTTAATCCCTTCGAATCACGTTAAATAGTATTTTCTACGTCAAGTTTACAAAAGCGTCGCATCGACTAAATGAATTAGGGATTTTTACGCGTTTTCTCGGGGCTGTAATTGTTTTAAATCACAAGAATGGGAGAAAATTTTCATTTCATTTGTCCTTTATAAGGTATTAGCCGAATAACGAAAAACGCTGACTCTAATTATATCTGATAAAGCTACCGATAATCCAATGATTAACATTTTGCTGACGCTCGAGCCCGTTCCCCTGATTGAGATTTCTTCTTGTACTCTTGAGAGAAGGAGTCTCTTTTTAGAATGGTGAAAATGTTATAAGTAGGTACGTAATCGTTTAGGATTTAGGCATAGTAAACGATGATAAACTGAGTGTGGAAATTAAAATTGGCTGAATAAATTTTTCAGCAAAGTTATTGAAGAAGGGTGGCGGGTAGAATTTTGTAATTTGTATAGGAAATCAAAACTACTATTTATCTAAGATCTTCGTATATTCGTATATTGGTTGCAGGGAGGAAATTTTCTTCCATTCAAATTCGTTTCTGACTTCGGCCAGTCGTTTGCGGTGATTGTTTACGAAGCTTTGAACATATGCAGTTAGAATATTCTCGGTAAGTTTTCAATCGATATGCCATTTTCGATCTGTTTTTTTTTTTCTTAATTTTATTTTATATCTTATTGAAGTCGGTATAAGGTATAAGTCAAGAAAGGCAATCGCCTTTTATCAAAGGTATCTCAAATATAATGCAAGAGTCCGTTATGTATTGTCCAAATGTACACTACTTGAAATGGAATATTTTAATGCATTTGTTATCATTAGTCTGAAAATTAAAATGATAATCAATCATTAGTCATGCACGTTTAATTAATATTTCTTCTTGTAAAACTTTTAATATAAATGCCGGGTGGAGATTTTGGAATTGAGTTCAGGGATCTTCTGCTGTTTTGCCAAAACTTCAATCTATATACACTTTTTACTGTCTGCTTTCGATGAATGTACTCTCGTCCGTGGTCTTTTTTTTTTATGGAGATCTCATCGATTAAACGAACCGTGTCATAAAAAGAGGCATCAGAACGTTTATTCTAGCTTTAAAGAAAATTATCTTCTACGTAATTCCGGCATCTTTTGTTTCGCGTCGCTTTCGTTTTGAATCTTTCTCGCAGTACTTGCGTTTCGTTTGATTTCCATTGAAAAGTTCAAAAGTTTATTTTCTTTGTGGACTTGTTTGATATTTTGCGTTGTAAAGTGTTGGCGTGTATTGTCGGGTATTGTGGTTTGATGTGTTTTGTTCCCTTCTTCACTCCCGGTATATTTCACTTTTGAAGATGAAGAGACGGACAAAGAGAAAGAGAGAGAGAAATGGAGACTCGCTGTATAACCATCTTGCGCTGTGTTTATTGTTTACTGCTTTCCGCTATTTATTCGCGCCACAATTGCATCAACAATTCAACTCTTCGGCCCGAAACTAGGATGATTTATTTTCATCTTTTTTACTTTGGTAATTGCGATTTCATGCTTTTAAGTGGTGTTTTTTTCCACCTTTTCACTTTTTTTTTTTTTTTTTTTTTTGTGCCACTTCCTCGTGTACTTGGAGTAACTGTAGAGCTGAAGATACAAAGAAGATTTCGCTAAGCTAGCACATAAATTAAACTGCAACTGTAAAAATGGAAAGAGAAAAAGGATGAGAAAAAGCATTCGAAATCTTTCGCAATATCCATATCGCGAAACTATTCTTTTGCAAGTGTATTACAGTCGTACAGTTGTACTTCTTTTATTCTGGTTCATGAGCTTCTTCTTCTTCTATATAGAGTACACGTTGTGAGCATAAGGAGTGTTCCACTATTTACCCCAATTTTATTTGATAGGCTGTTTGAATTTGACGTGAGTTTTTAATACGAGAATGTTTGATGAAGCTTATCACAAATATAGTTGTATGCACAGGGAGTTTTACTTCAATAGTACTTACTTCATATTACAGGTAGAGCAACCGAAGTTAGACATATGTATAATGTTTTGACTATCCTAATTAGTGTAGGTGCAAAGATACACGAATATAGAAATTTTATTTGAAATTCTGAGGTCATTTTTAAAAATTTCCAACTTTTCTTCAATTTTTCCAATTTTTTATTTATCAATAATTTTCTTTATTTGTTATTTATTTAATTTTTTATCAAAAGATATTTAATAGCGTATTCTAGAATAGTCCGTCAACAGTGGACCGTCATCATTGGCCTGATATCAGTGGACCATCAAAATCTGGATTGGTTAGATTTTGATGGCCTTAGCATTGATGGTTAACTGCTCTTGGCTGTTAATGCCTTGCTCGCCAACAGTTGAATTATGTTTGATAAAAAAGTTGTATGTCAAAGGATTGATTTTATGATTTCGAGTTGAAATGTTGAGGAAAATTAGTTGACTTTGATCCGGGTTCATTTTATGATTTTAAAGTGAAATGTTGAGGAAAATTAGTTAACTTGACCCGGATTGATTTTATAATTTTAAGTTAAAATATTGAGGAAAATTGAAGATGTTAAAAGTTGACCTATCAACAGTTGACCTCGATTCTGCATTGATTTTACGATCTTGAGTTGAAATGCTAAGCAAAGTTAAAGATGCTTAAAGTTGACCTTGATCTTGATTGATTTTATGAGTTAAATTTATACAGACAATGTAAGACGTACCAGAATTTGCATTCTTTCGATGTTTACATACTCTTGGCTTGCAAAGGGTACTAAGTATTTTTAGCTTGATTTTCTATGTCATATTGTCAATGAAAACTAGGCTATTACGGTCTATCGATCAACGGCGTTGGGGGAGAATACCAACGAAATCCGTTTTAGGGTCCTAGAAAAACCGTTAAGACGGTTTTTGCTATATCAGATATTTATTTTCATTTTATTATTTTTTTCCCCCGAACATTAAAATCATTTACTCAGCTCAATACTGACCAAAATCGTTCCAATTCGGTTAATCGGTTCAGTTTGGTAGCGGATTAGATATATATGAATAGGGATGAACTTGGGTCAAAATTGAGTTATGCCCTAATTTGAGAGAGGAGGTGTTGAGAGGGCAAAAATGTAAAAATTGCCCCTTTGTAAGCTAATCGATAGGGAATCAAAAGTTGTATAAAATATCCAAAAATCAACCTCCTTTAATTAGGAGGGGAGATATGGTGGTTTTTCTCTTTTTTGACCGCGAAAAAGGGATATTCCTTCCCTATCTCCTCACCAAGAAATTCAGTAGATACATTTAGTTGGGGTCGTTGATGTGCCTTAAGTAGTTTTTTGGTCGGTTTTTCTCATTTTTCTCATTTTTTGGGTTTGTTTCTCACATAACTCCCCTTCAAATTGAGCTAAGAACTTGAAATTAGGTATGTACAATTCGTGGTGGTCCCAGATGTGCATTTTGATGGTTTTAACTTTTCAGTCCCGATTAGTTTTTTGGTTGTGTTTTCTTATTTTTTGAATTTGTTCCTCGCATAACTTTCTTCCAAATTTAGCTAGGAAGTTGAAATTAGGTGCGTACATTTAGTAGCAGCTCCAGATGTGCCTTTTTAGCTCCATGGAACCTTCCTACCCGCAATGTTTTTTTTCAATTCTCATTATTGTAATATGTCACGAAAATTAGACTGGAAAAGCATCGCAAAACGATACTTGGTGATGATTTAATTATTATTTCTTAATGTTTTTGCCTGTTTTTCAATTTTTCCAAATAGACATTGAGTGCAAAAGTCATCAATTTTTCTCACTTTTTACTTTTTATAAATAACGTTTCAACATGAAGTGCAAAAATCATTTATAATTATCTTTCATGGCGAGTTTTTGATTAAAAACTCGAAATAAAGAATCAAAAACTTTACGTTTTCACAAAATGGCCCCCAGCCCTGAGACATATCCATGTCAAAAAAATTTCAGATCCCATGTATCTTTGCCCCTGCAATGATTAGGGTAAAAAAAAAGCATCATACCAACGTGTAACTTGCTACAATATTAATAAATAATTGCACCAGAACAGAATCTAGCTGCATAAATTTTTGTATGCAAATGCCCATTTTATTTCACAAATTGCCGAAAGTTTCATTTGCACAAGTCCGTATGTACCTTGTGGTGCATGAATACGATCAATAAAGACACCAAGATGTTGGTATTTTTTTGCTGTTTACATCACAATACGAATGAAAAAAAAAGTATGCTTCAAAAAGTCTCCACCAGAGAATATTATACCGCACGCTTTTAAAAAGTCTTCTCTATTATATTCGTATTGATAATAGTAGTACATTCCTAAAAGCGTGTCTCTCGCCCCGTGTGTGGAGTGTTGCCTGCTGTGTGCGCAGTACAGCTGACGGTAGCCTATTAGTAATGATGATGAAATTCAATAGCTTTTAATCCGCTATAACAAAATAAGAATAGAATTTGGATGTTTTCAAATGAGCGACGCAAAAATTCCACAAAAAGCATTAACTATAAATAGAAATATACAACAAAGCGAAATTTATACTCTGGCTGATCACCAATTTGAAAATTCTTTGATAATACATATTTCGTTATGCGCGTTGTACTTGTAATTTTCTTCAAAGCTCGTTACTCGAAGACTTTTATTAAATTTTTCACGCGTAATAAGCTCATTGATTTCGATGCTTTTGTAAAATGCTTACTCGATTAATTTCAAACGAGTATGCTTAATGCTTAATTTTTCGGTACAGAGAGGTAAGATGACGAGATATCCTTTTCTCCTAAGCATTGTAGCCGGCTTCTAATGAGGCGAATATGTTCCAAGTGAAATAATTATACTCGTGTCCTTGATACCTAAGAGGAATACGTAGGAGGTTGGTTTTTCGAGTGAATGTCTATGTGATCCAAATAACGAGTCATTTTCGACAAAAAAAATGCAATTTTTCGTGCCTTCAAGATAAAAACAAATTTTATTAATTAACCCTTCCAAAGTTGCCTGTCCTGCTGAGTAATTGATTGTTGGATCTGAAGTGCCTTGATGTCTACAAAGATTTATTAAAACATGAAAATGCACGTATCGATAATTTTAATAATTGTAAAATTTTTTATTTGTTCTTTCTTAAAAATTTCAAGTACGAATATATTCTCAACAATTTTGATCCTATGTAGTTTTCTTCTAAGATGCAACATTCTCGAGAGAATTTGAAGAGCTGATTTCTTACATCCAGAGAAATCATTGATGTGCGAACTTTCAATTATTGGACTTTTAACGTAGAATTGAACTATTCAGCGAAATTCAGTATCTCACTATGCGTTCTTCTGAAGCTGAGGGGGCGTTTCAAATTTTTTTCGAGAATAAAACCATTTTGGGAGCTCATAAGAGCTTTTCCAAGAAACTTAGTAAAGGTAAAATTTTGTATAGAGAGATTTTTACTCAAAGTGGGTAAAATATTTTTTTAAATCACTGAAAATTAGGTGAAAATTTTTAAAGTGACTTGAAAATGCAGAAAATTGATCTAAAATCATGGGAAAATGGTAAAAACATGTGAAAATTGACATTGAATATGAAAAAAATTATTAAAAATCATTAATAATTCAATAAAAATTGACAAAAATAAGTTAAAAATGCAGAAAATTTGTCAAAAATCACAAAAAAAAAAATGGTGAAAAATATGTGAAAATTGACCTTAAACACGTAAAAAATCGTTTAAAACTTGAAAATTGACCAAAAAAATGACAAAAAATTGTATGAAAAAAAACGTTAAAAAACTCTAAAAATCATGAAAAAATGTTGAAAGTTGACCTAAATTGTGGAAAAAATTGGTAAAATCATCAAAAATGAGGCAAAGAATTGACATAAATAGGTGAAAATTGACCAAAAAGCAAAAAAGTGATGCAAAATCACGAAGAAATCATTAAAAACCATCAAAACTTTTGTAATAATGCAGAAAATCGTTCAAACATTACGAAAAACTTTACATTTTCAATCCATTCCTGTTCAATAGTTAGTTAATGTTCAATGATTTTTTTAAAATTTTACAATTTTCATTCATTTTTCAATAAATTTTTGTGACTTTTGATAAATTTTCAGTATTTTTTAACGATTTTCGGTCAATTTTCTGCATTTTTTATGCATTTATGTCAATTTTTTACATGATGTTAAATGTTTTTTATCATCAACTTTTTGTCCAATTTTCAGTGATTTTAGAACAACTTTTTTGTTATTGTAGGTCAGTTTTTAACAGTTTTTCATGATTCATTTTCAACGATTTTTTCGTGATTTATAATCAATTTTCTGCATTTTTAAGCCATTTTTGTCAACATTTTATCCAATTTTCAATGATTTATAACATTTTTTTTCTTTATTATTTTAGGTCAATTTTCACTTGATTTTCAGCAATGTTTCATGATTTTTGATAAACTTTCAGCATATTTAACACATTTTTTTTTTAATTTTTACCCAATGTTCAGGTATTTTTTATCAATTTTTTACCATGTTTACTCATGCTTGTCAATTTTCCCCCCTAATTTTCGATGATTTCTTTTTTTGTTATTTTAGATAAATTTTCACCTAATTTTTAACAGTTTTTCACGATTTTTGATAAATTTTTGGCCCTTTTTCACCCAGTTTTGTCAATTTTTATCCAACTTTCAACTGTTTTTCAACATTATTTCGTGATTCGTTATGTTCAATTAATTTTCTGCATGAAATCTCTGAAATCCTCGAATTCCTAAATTCTTGAACCCAGATAGTCTCTAGAACCCTTAAATACCTCTTAGTTTTAATGGTTTAGAAATCCAGATTTACTACAATGATCACTTTCATTCAGTTAATTTTAATTTATAGTTTTTTTGTTGCTTTTTTTTAATTGCTTAAATGTTTTCAACATCGAATGCTCGGAGAATATTGTTAAATTTACTTTTTGAAACTTGAGTAATCTTTGAACATTTTTGATGTTGAACTCTTGACTTGCTGAGAGATCTCAGTATTAATTTAAATCTAGATTCAAACAGGACTCGAAGTTAGAATTTTCTCTTTTTTTTTTTCATTTTAAGTAATGATGAAGGAAAAGAGCTGAAGATTTCGTATTTTTAGATTTAAAAATATCAAGAACTATGGTAGGACAGCAAAACTCGATTTAGATGCTGTTGGAAGGTACCATATAATTTTATTATTAACCTTTACAACTTGATTTAATATAAGTTTTGGCTCTCAAAAGAGAGCTGGTGTAAAGGTCTTACCCAAATAACTGTATCTAGTCCATTCATATGTATCGCATGCAATGCTATGGAATATCTCGTTACCTGAGTGTAATTTTACTTGCCGAACCTTTTCTATTTTTCCACTAATTAAGGCAGGAATGAAAAATGAGTAATTTTTATTATAAATTAAAGATCTCATATATTAATTTTTTAATGAATGATGTACGATTCAGATACATCTCATTTTAATTTTTATCAAATTTTTATTCAGGAAAAGAAATTTGAATACTCATTTTTTTCATTATTGTTTTAGCAGTCGTTGAAATTTTCACGTCATAAAATACACAGAAAGATGTTAGTAGAAAAAGGAGTCGGAATGGACTAGGGTTTATGCTAAGGTAGGTACGCAGTTGAAAATCTTAATGCAACGCGTACCTATATCTATTTTTAAGCCGATGAGAAATTAACAGTAATGTGCCATTTTTTCGCTGTCAGTCTTTGTGAACAACCACCGGGTGTTTTTTACTCTCATACTTCTCATCGTGTTTCACGCGCTCAAAATTTGCTTTCATCTTTGTCGCACTTATTGTTTGAACATGAGTAGACAAGCAGCTTGAAAAAGTAGAGGAAAAAAAAAGAAAAAGAAAAATAAACGAAATTTATGTCGGAATTAAAATTATCGTCGTCGCTCTCTCGAAGCATTCGTTCTCGTCGTCTGCGAGATGCTGTGTTTTTCCTCGCGAATCTTGGTGTGTTGTGTGTGACGTGCATCTTGTAATTTTCGCCCTCATTTATCAACATTAACCTCCGTACTAACGACGGTGGTGATAATGCATCAATTGACAGACGAGCCTCGAGAGATGCACTTACCATGAAGAAATTTGAGTTTTGACTCTTGTTTTTTTTTTTTGGCATTTGTTTAGCCTCCCGTTCGATTTGAGGCGTAGTTTATGGGACGCTTGGTAATAAATTGCTTGTTGGTACATCACGTATTCCATGTGATTGGCAATTTGAAGTGGAAAAAAGGGTAGAATAATTTATTAATTTTATCTCGCGATTGAATGAAGAAGAATTTTCCACGCCAATTGTTCGGTAATGAATTTGTAAACTTTAACCTATTTGTAGTGATGAATTGTAAGTTACTAGATGTATCTAAGTGGGTACGTCTACGTATATTGCCTTGTTTTTATCTTATTGCTGTCGATAACGCGATGGTACCGAGCACGTATCGTCTTATGTACGTATTTCTTATAAATTTAGGGTGTTTAAGATAATTGATAAGTTTTTCCTCTTTTTTCTTTCTGCATCGTTGATGTATTTGTCTCATTCGTGATGCTCTAAAAATGTACTAAAGAAAAGCGCTACTTGTGTGAGTGTGAAAGAAAAAGATTACCTACTCGAGTACTGGTGATATAAAAAATTACCAACTTGTGATGTTTGGTATCAAAAAGTTGGTATTTTGTTCATTTTGATCTGAAAAAAATCCAGGCAATTTTCCCTTTCAGGGAAAAATTGTTGATCATGGATACGTAATGCTGAAAGCGATTGATAAGTTCACAATTTTTTTTTAAAATGATTTTCATATCCCCCATAACGAATTTTTGGATCTTTTTTACAATCAAATCGCTACTCGTGTGTACACGATTTTAAGGTATTTGCTCACAATGAATATCTAAAAAAAGTTATTTGAAGAAAGATTTTGTTTTGAAGATTTCATTGGAAAATATTTTACCCGGCATAGTTGAAAAAATCCATCGATTTACATCACGTTAGAACATTTTTAATAAAGAATTTGTAAAACTTGCAATTCTGTACAAATAGGTACAATTTCTGTAAGAATTTGTGCGTAAATTTTTACCGGTTGAATGAACATAAACAAGTTCTTCTCCTTACCACCATTTTATATTTTTTTCCCACCAAAAACATCGCATTTTTTTTTATTCTTTAAATTGACATCCATGTCAATATTTTAACATTAAGTGCTAAAGTAATCAGTTTTTTTTCCATCGCTTTAGACATAGTCATCTTTTACCGTAGGTTTTAGTATTTTAACATAAAATGCAAAAATCTTTTATAATCATTTTTCATGCCGAGTTTTTGATCAACAACTTCAAATCAAAAATGAAAAACTCAACTCAGACATTTCAACATAAAGCCCAAAAATCATCCATACTCATCTTTCATTGTGAGTTTTATCAAACTTTCCCACCCTTAAGACATATCCATGTTAACATTTTAGCATGAAGTCCAAAAATCAAAAATGTGACGTTTTCACAGAATGACACCCCCTCCCCTAAACATATCCATGTCAATAAGATCCTTGTAGGCAAAATATGACTAAGCGTACCATATGGATCTGCCCATAATCATTATTCTATCATATGAATTAATTTATGATTTTGAGCGTTAATTTTTAGGGATCAGGGATTCGATGAGAGGGGTCTAGTTCATTCGACTCCGGCTCCAAAATTTTTGATTCAAGTCCTTCCGGCTTCGGCTCCACAACTTTTAAATAAGTTCCTCTGGCTCCAAGAAGGGGACCCTCCACCTTCTGGCTCCGAATCCTTGTTAGGAATGCATTAAACGTATAAACTATGCCGTTTCAATTTTAGGTTTTTTCGAAAATTGTAGGGCGTGGTTAAAAACAGTTGCGAAATGATGTCAAATGGTAGTGATGAAAACTCGGGATCGTTAACTTGATCGTTACCCTCCTTTTATCGATATTTTTGATGTAACGTGGCACAGTACACCACATGAGACCAAAAATAAACTTTTCGCATTTTTTTTTACTTTTTGGAGACTTTAAAATTCTGTTCAAAAATGGAATAAATCGATCGTTTTGAATTTTTTCAATGTAGTGAAGTAAAAATACGAAATCTCATCTTTTTTTATGAAACAATAATTGAATAAAAGAATTTTTTTTGCTTTTTTACTTCAAAAAAATTCGAAATATTGGTTTTTTTTTTTCATTTTTAACATAGTTTTAGACCCGTTGAATAAACAAAAAAATTGCGAAATTTTTTTGGTTTCATGTGGTTTACTATGACACGTTAGCACCACAAAAATCGACGTAAGAAAATTTCTTTTTAATTTTGTATGTGAAGTTTGAAATATTTAACTAACTGTGTGGGGTAGGAGGAGAGAGGGTTGCTACGTTCATTGGACGTCATTTCGTAACTTTTTTTTTACTAGGTCCTCCAACTTTTGAAAAAAAACTTAAAATTTAAACGACTTACGGTATACTTATTGGGCAACTGGGCTTTTTCAATTTCTCAACTAAGATAATTAGACCGATACCCAAGCCTTAGTAATTATGCATCCTTCCTACAATAATATTCCTCAAACTCGATCATAAATTTCTAAAATCCGTGCATGTTTAGCTTCCACCTTGAGGAAGAGCAGTGTTAGGGGGCAGGGCAGATTTTAATTTTTCTGTAATTAAGTCTGAAGTAACACACATACGAAAAAAAAAAATTGAAATTCGGAAGATTTATTATTAGACTAAAATGAACGATTTTTCGATGAACATAATAAAAAATTTCGTTTCCTTTCGGATTTCAACGATCCAACTTGGCAAGCTTCTGTAATTTCGAATTTACGACGATATTTGAAAATATAACAAGTATCAAGTCGATTTTCAAACTACTAATTTTATAATGGCAGATAAAATGGAATCTACGACGAAATTGTATTTGAAAAAACATTTAGAGCAAGACCCCAAAAAACAATTGGTAGTTTCCCTGAACTTAATAAAGCCTTTCTTGATTTCGTCAATCTCGCTTCCTCTTATGCCCCACCAAGGGGAATTGATTTAGCTTGCGAAGGAGCGTTGACAATTTTTTATCTAATCAATATGCCCTTTGCTATGCTTATAAAAAATATTCTTGAAATAGTAAGTACAGCTGCATGATGAACTAAACACATTACTACGATTTATGGTAATAATCCAAATTGAATAATTTAAAGTTTTAAAATTGTCGAAAGTTGCCCTCTTTCTATTACATTTTTTGAATTTTTCAGCAACTTTAGTGTAATTTCATCGAAATTTCGGTTTGAACAGAACAAACGTAATATATCTACATCTCTGTCTTGAAAAATTTTTTTATTGGCCATTACCCAGTGGTAGGCAGAAGTCCAATGTTTCAGTGGTACAAATGGCACATCACTGAAGTGAATACTATTTACAAAAGGGGTATCTCGGGAGCTGGACCATTGTATGAATGACGTTGTATGTACCATCTTAGGAACATGCAAAACTTTATTTTGTCGTGTTAACATTGTTTCGTCGTGGAATGAATTATTTCAATCTCTAAATTATCGTTCATGCACATTCATTGGTCGTTAATACCAGTTCGCCGTGCAGTTCTGAATTTTTGTATCGTGAACTCGTATTATTTGGTCGTGATTCAGTTCCATCAATCTCGTCGTGCATACCTTTCTTTTTTTTGTCGTGCAGTTTTATGTTCTCCGTCGTTGACCGTTAACTCGAAGTCAAATTTGTATATCTATGTCTGATCTATAAAACATAGAGAAAATGTTTGGTCGAACTTTATAGTATCAACTTTCAGTACTGAAATCCGTTTTTGGACTGGAAAATAATTATAATTCCAGACTAATCCGTACTGCAAACGAAACCTTGTACTTATTCGTTGTAGCGTACGATCAGCTTCATTTATATCCATTCAGGAGGATGGGAAAAGAAAATCGAGTGTAAACTAAACCCTCTTTGGCTACAAAACCGCGAAAAAGCGCTAAAATAAATGAAATATTTTACAACGTAATTCCCCGAGAACAGATTTCCTTCGCTATATGGTGCACTGCATTTCTTCAAGTCTATATAAGTAAAGCCATAATAATATTGTTATAGATAAGAAATTGAAATTTGATGTCTTGGTGAAACTTTCCAATACTTTGGTAAATATACGTTTAATCGTATATACCAGACTTATTTTCTCCAAATGCTAACTGAGGCACTCTTCCGAGTAGTGTTCGAGATTTTCTTATCCTCTCTGTAATATTTGGTCGTTTGTACGTAGTAGTTATTAATTTGCTACGTACGTAAATACGATTTAAGGATCATTTTTTTTTCTTTTTTTTTTTTTTTTTTTGAAAATATTCTTCGATTTAAAAAATTAAACCATTTTGTATTGGTAACCCGAACTAAAACCTCCGTAAGCTTTTCCCTGACACTATGAAACGAGAGAATTACGTCGAGCATAATTGCGTTTTCATTGGTGCAGGATATTCGTTAAGATATATTTTTAAAGGTCGTTTAAATCTAGAGTTGTTCATTTTGACGGGTATCCTTGGTCAGATTTAGGATTACCAAACTAAGCTTTAATGTCGCTTTTCGGGTGAAATATTTGCCTTGCTGAATGCATCAACTAAGTTAATCCGATTAGTTCATCTTTGATTATTAACATGGGACTGGATATAAGTTTAGTCTACGTACATTTTTTGTAGAGAGTTTGTACACGCTAGTAAAAAAAATACTAAATTTTTTTTTTCTAAACGATATAGAATGGAAAGAAAAAGAACATTGTGCTCGCCACCACCGTTTCTGTAAAGCCCAAAACACGTATAAAAATTACCAAGTATCTAATTCGTATTCGGCCGACGACGAATAAAATATCGAATTATGTTTGAATTTACATTTTAATGAACGTTAATTTTGCAACGTTACAAGCCCCGAAATTTCCTTACGATTTTATACACGCTAAAAAACGTATTTTTTTTCTCACCCCGCTCTTCGCCGCACTGTGCTGTATCAAAAAACCGCAACGAAATAGAAGGCGATAGCGTAAGAAAATGGATTCAACCATTCGGAATGAATTAAAAATGAATTTGTATGAAAAAGACGCAGTTAATATTTTTTACTATGGTCTGTTTCTGCTCTGTCTGTCTATCCCTCTCTCTCTCTCTCTCTCTCTGTCTCTCGCTCGCTCTCTTGCAAAGGTTACGTCGCACTAACACCGCCGCCAGTTCCGAATTACATCACAGAAATTCGCTATGCTCCAAAAATATTACAATTCTAACGTAACATTCAAATTGAAAAAAAAAAAAAAAAAAAAAAAAAAAATTAAAAAAAAAAAAAAAAAAAAAAAAAGTATAGAGAGAGAGGAGAAAGAGATGAAAAAACAACTCGAAATCTCATCCGTTTCGAGTGGTTCGTTTCATCCGAAAATGATGACTAGAAAGCAGCTCGTGTAACATCTGTCACAAATAGTAACGTACGAGCTGTATAACGGCGCGCGAGTAAAGGCAATGAGGGAAGGCAAACGAAAAAAATGCAAATATCATTTACATTACGACTTTTAAAAGGTTATGGTAGCGTTTAAATTTGCTCTATCCTATACGCGAGTACGAATATGGCCGAGTTTTACTTATACTTTTTCCCCGCTTGCTCCTCCAACCACGATTACGATGCTCGAATTATATTCATATATGTGTCCGATGGATAGAAGGATCCGATGTATGTTACGTATTCGTACCTTTTTCCAAAAGAGCACAAATGATGCACGAGTTTTAAAAGCTAACAAAAACTAATTCATAAGTTCAATTCGTTGACAGTTTGTTGTATGATTATTTTATGAGGTTTAGTGGATAACGTGTGTCACGTTTCTGTTAACGCTGCTGTATAGTTCTTCCCTCTTTACACATATTTAAAACCATTTTTGGTTCGAGTCTCATTTTTTTTTTTTTTTTTTTCGTTTTGTGATCCGTATACCACGTATTTACCTGGTAAAAATACGTCGGTTCACTTTTTTTTCCCATTATTAATTTTAATGTGTAATGTGGGTATTTTTTTTCTTTGGTCGTTTGTATGATGATAGGTTGGTGTGAACTGTGTAAGCATTCGTCATTGAGATGTTTCCATGGGAAACAATTCTTGCGTTAAAAGATTTTTCATATGTGCGAAATTCAAAAAAAAAAAAAATGTTTGGGTTCCAACAATTTGAATTCGAAGCTTACTAAAATTTTTCAATTTGTCCACTGTTATGTTTGATCTATATTTTTTAATGAATTTACTCCATTATTGACGTGATTTTCTTTATCATATCGTCACTATGGTCTATCGACCACCTACGAGAAGACAAATCATTTACTCGACTTGATACTGATGAAAATTTCTCAGATTTGGCCAATATCCTCGGATTGAGGACCGATTAAAATGAATGTATATGAGTAAGCTAACCTTGATTAAAAATTCAGTCATGTCAAAATTTGAGGAAGGGGATGCTGAGGAGAAAGAGATCGTTTTTGAACCAGTCGCTAGAGAATCGAAAGTCATATGACATATCCAAAAATGAGGCTTCTACGTTAATTAGTAGGGAAAATATGGAGGCTTTTATCTTTTTTAACTTTGAAATAATACCTCTTCTCATATATCTCTGCATTAAATGAAAATGCCAGGTTGAACCTCGATATGTAGATTCAAAAGTACCGAAACATAGCATAGCGTTTATTAGTGTAAAAGTGATTGATTTATTTATTAAGGTATTGAATATTTTATTAGCCACCGAATCGATTACTTTTCTGCTAGTTCTAGCTATTTCGACTGTGACTAGGTAACTTTGCTCCCCGATCACTTCGCAGTTCAACAACCTCCTAGGCAGCTTTCTCGCTCCTTCGGGACTTGCTACTTACCCCTCCCCTTGCCCATACCGTCAAACTGCCATTCAAACCATAATCAGTATTCTGTTCCATTTATTCGTATTTTAGCACACTCGAGTATCAATCAGTCCGTTGATTGATTGATGTCTTGATAATCGGTCGCTGTTAACCTAGGTATACAGGGTATCTCGTCTAGATATGGACCACCTGTAACCAAGTAAGTATAAAACTTATACAGAGTCTATGTATGTATATTTGATTGACCCTGTGAATTGAACGAGTCAAGATATATTGGTTTGAAAATTTTTCAGCATTTTTAACTTGATTTGTCAGAACAACCGTTAGAGTATTGGGGTTTAAACTAGAAAACAGATAATTTTGTGTGGAATATGATGATGTAGTCGTTTGTCTTCATAGGCTGATGGTTGAACATTGTAAAAACGTGTTTTAAAATGTGCAATTTTCACTGTTTTTGTTGAAAATACCAAGAATTTTTTCACATGACCAACCTTTAGTATTAGTTTCATTGGATGAATCGAATCCGACCTTTTCAATAACGATAAAATCTTTGAAAAACAGTTACTAAAAAAAAGGAACAACAAACCATTTTTCTATTCTGATAAAATATGATTATTTTTAGTTCCTCAGAGCCATGTCTCATATTTTTTCAAAAATAACTCCATATCTAAGAAGGATGGAATGTGACTACCGCTATTGAAAAGACTGACTTTGGTTCATCCAGCGACACTAATAATAACGATAGATCATGAGAGTAAAGTTTTGATATTTTTTTTACAAAAACTGTGAAAATTGCACATTTTAAAACACAGTTTTTTCGGTTATTTCGATCATTACACATCCAACCATCAACTTATCAAGACAAACGATGACCACATCATATCCTACACAAAATTATCTATTTTCCGGTTTAAACCCTTAAACCTCAATATTCTATCTGCAAAAGTTTGAGTTATACAGTTATTATGCTGAAAAATTACTGCATATTTGAGGCTATGAAGGAGTGAAATGAGGCTGAAAAAGCACATCTGGGGCCCCTGTCGGAAGATTCGAAGAAAAGAAAGTAGACTCCTGATTCCGTCAAGAATAATAAAAAAATAAGAACCTATTTAAATAAAGAAAGACGTATACGAATTTAAGTATTTATTGTTATATTACAATAAAAAAAGAAACAAAATAATTATGATATATAGATCACAATTTTCTTAGTTCAGCTCCGGACGTAACGAGGAAAGAAAAGCAAAGACCCGTTAGAATACAAAGATCTATTTATTACTGAATGCATCTAAGACTACCGTCAAACTGCGAAAGAAAGAAGAGGAGAGGAAACTAGATAAAATCATATAAAGTGTATTTCATAATTTACTCACCATTTTCGAAGTTTTAATAGATGTACCGTTCTATATTAATTGTTTACTGTTTTCTAAGTACAAGTGAAGACTGAATATTTACATCGTGGTGTAAACATCACTCAAGTTATCAGCATAACAAAAACAACCGCATATTTTTGATTTGACATAAGCGGGACTCAAACGTAGAATTTTCTCTCACTTTTGTAGTTTTAATAAAGATGGCGAGAAAAGCAAAAAATTTCGTAATTATGGATTTCTAAACATCAAATACGACTATTTTCGACAGCCCCTACTAAATGTTCATACCTAATTTGAAGTTCCTAGCTCAATTTGGAGGGGAGTTATGCAAGGAACAAATTCAAAAAATAAGAAGAAACAACCAACAAAACCACTTCTTTGGGGCTGTAAGGGGGTCAAAACCCCCAAAAGGCACATCTAAGATCACCACTGAATGTACATATCTAATTTCAAGTTCCCAGCTCAATTTGGAGGGAACTTATGTGAGAAACAAACTCAAAAAACTGAAAAAATGAGAGACCCCAATCAGAAAACCACTCTTTTGGGGCCGTGAGGAGGTGCGATGGATCCAAAAAGTCAGAACCGCCAATAGGCACATCTACGGCCTCAACTAAATGTACAAATCAAATTTCAACTTACTAGCTCAATTTGGCGGGGAGATAGGGGAGGAACGACACTTTTTTCAAGGTCAAAAAGTAGGGAAAACCCCCATATCTCCCCTCCTAATTGACTTAAGAGGTTGATTTTTGGATATGTTACACAACTTTCAATTTTCTATCAATTGGCTTAAAAAAGGGCAATTTTTACGTTTTTTACCCCCCAACACCTCCTCCCCCAAAATTAGGGCATAACTCAATTTTGACCCAAGTTCATCCCTACTCATATATATCTAATCCGCTATCAAACTGAACCGATTCACCGAATTGGAGCGATTTTGGTCAATATCGAGCTGAGTAAATGATTTTAATGTTCGAGGAAAAAAATTAAAAAGAATAAATAAATATTTGACGTGACTAAAAACCGCCTTAACGGTTTTCTAGGACCCTAAAACGGATTTTGTTGGTATTCTTCCCCCAACGCCATTGGTCGATAGACTGTAATAGCCTGGTTTTCATTAACAATATGACATAGAAAATCAAGCTAAAAACCATCCAACATGTTTTGCCTATTCACTTACTTTATTCTCAAAAGTCGTGACCTTTTTTGAATTCGTTGATCTTGAAGGTATGTTTTAAACTTCATAAATATTCCGTTATCGCATGCGCTATATTTCTATAGTTGACCCTATTTTTGATGCAATTTACAGAAAAAAATGCACGCGACAATTTGTATCTGTTGTTTGTATGATTTTCAACTTTTGAAATACCTCTCTTAAATGAAATTTTCAATTTTAAAGCCACTTACGACGCTTTTCTTCATCACTTCTGTCATAATATTCGGTTTCTTAGCGAAGTAAAATAATCAGTGATGAAAAAGTATTTCAGTTTGCAGAAATGAACCCAATTCAGTTTTTTGGAGTATGTCTATGATTAGCATGAAGTTTGCGATTGGAAATCTTCCTATGTCTGAATCGAGCTTGGTTTTCATTGATAATATGGCATAGAAAATCAGGCTAAAAAGTATAAAAAAGGTAGAGCAATTTCGCAGAATCTACGAAACATAATATCACAATAAAAACAGTAAAAGACTACGTTTCCTGCTGTAAACCGAAAGTGGGTAGAGGTCCGAGGAAATGAGGGTGCGCATTTCATTTGTCTAAGATATTCGCCTCATACTCAGCTTACGGTTAAATGTATTCATACCTACCTACTTCATATTGAATGATTCCAGTTTTTTTTTTTTTAATTAGTAGCTACAATAATTCTCCAAAATTAGTTGATTGCTTGTGATAGATAAGTGAAATGCTTAATACATTGATAAGAACTTGAAATTGGCCATTGAACAGTATTCAGTTGATCGGAATAGGCAATTCCTTGTTCTGGCTTTTCATGTCCCATTCCCATAATTTTCCCTCCTTGTGATAAGAATAGCACGATTTGATACCTCTTTTATTCCTTACTTCTCTAGTTTTTTTGCCATCATATACATTTTGATCTGGAGTTTAGACGTGTGTTTTTGCGTTCGAATTATCGTCTTAAATTTCAAATTGAAACTGGTTTTATTGTGCTGTGGCGAGTTAAATCGGATAAAATCTCATCTAATCAATACGTCAAGTAGAATGGAGAAATTAACCAGCATTGTGACGAAAATGGCTGAAGATATCGAAAGATATAAAGACAACGATGGGTAAAGTACAAACAACAGTCAATTCACTAACCTCTCAATTAGCTGATATGAAAACAGAACAAACAAATATGAAAGAGGACATCTCATAAGAGAATAGGTTGCTTAAAATGCAGGTGAATGATTTAGAACAGTATTCGAAAAAACCCAACGTTGTGATAAGTGGTATTCCAACTCAACCGAATGAGAACCTATATGAAACAATGGAGAAATTGGGTGAAAAAATTGAAGTTAACATTAGCGAACGTGATATTGTTGCTATCTACAGATTACCGTCAAGATCAGAAACGCCACTGGTAATTGTTCGCCTATCTAATTATGACAAAAAATCAAAGTTAATATCTGCATCA
>FIZR01004540.1:0-15705 GCA_900060175.1 Ferrisia virgata
AACTTTAAAAAAAAAAAAAAAAAAAAAAACATGCTGACACCACTATCTCACCGAGCGATTTAATTATGCATGTTGTAATGCGTTTACAGTACACATACAAAATGAATAAACAAAAAAAACAATAACAACGCATAAATGAATACGAATTGGCGATAAAAAAAATATATATACATGTATCCATCCATTTATATATGACGAAAAATTTAAGAAGAAACGTCGGCTAGAAGTTGTACAATTGTGGCCGCATTTCCCTTAACGGATTCCACATCCGATTGCCAGTAAGGTAAAGTCGGTGAAAGTTTTTTTTTCCTTCTTTTTCCCGTTATTTAGTGCCTTGTTTCGGTGAACAAGAAAGATGTCATCTGATACCTTAAGGAATTCTTACATATACATATAAGACTTTAACAGCAGAATAAGCCCATACATCTTAGGCGAGTTCTTTTTTTTTCAGCCTTGTTTGACTTTTACAATGAGAACCTCTTTGCATTTCATCGAGTTTATTCCGACTTTACAGATCGTTTTCTATTTACAAAAACTTCACACAATGGTGAACCCTACACATTACCACGATAACATTTTATCAATTTGCAATATACGTACTTATGTACAGCTTTTCCAATTCAATATCTACTTTGATTTATTACAAAAAGATAAGCTGGTTTAATCGCGTATACAAAACGGTATACGTGAGAATTCTTATATGCACCAGGGCACGGTACTAGCATCAACCAAGCCTTCAACCTTCATCGCGGCGATTAACATAATTTTAAGAAGAAGAAAAACGACACCTATGCACTTTTGAAAATTACCAAAAACTACTAGAAAAATTTTGCATTGTAAAACAATAACTGAATCTTTATGCACACAGCTTACAAAGATATGCGTATGTAGGAGGTATTAGGTACAACGTATCACGATGAGAACCGAATTATGATATTTTTGGAAATCTGTTACGAAATGACCTCGAAACGATGCAATAAAAACTTCGGCTTTCCAACTCAATTTTTTCAACTTTCAAAACTGACCCAAAAAGTTCAAAAAGGCTATAGGGAGATAAGCGTAGATAAATTTACCTTATAGAATTTTGAGATGATTATTGGTTGGTCTTTTCAATTTTAGTTTTTTTTCCAAATTTGGAGCGATGTATGGAAAAAAAGTGGCCCTTAACTTGACCCTTAACCCATCCACTTTCGATTTAAAATTTCAAAATTTATAGAGATCGAAAAAAAATTATTTTTTCGAATTTTTTGGTATGAATGTGTTGTAGTAGACCATATTAAACCAACAAAAGTTTTTGTAAATTTTTTTACTTTTTTTGGAATCCCCGAAAGTCGTAAAATTTAAAAAAGTCTGTTAACCCTTATTAAAAATAGACAGAACCGACAACAGCATAAAAAAAAATGAAATGAATTTTTCTTAGATTTTTGTTTAAAACCTGCTTCAAAATACGAGATTTTTACCATTTTTATGCGTAATTTTGGAACCTCTGAAAAGCAAAAAAAAATTCTAAAAAATTGTTTTGATGGTCTCATGTGGTCTATTATGACACGAAAAAAATTTTTTTTGAATTCTACGTAAATTTTGAAATTTGAAGCCAAAAGGAAGCGGAGTGAGGGTCGAGTTGGAGACTTCAATTTGACATAATTTCGCAACTAATTTCCATACTCTCCTTCAACTTTCGAAAAAAACGTAAAATTGAAACGTCCTACTGCATACTATCGTGATAAAAACTGACCAAACTGTTGTACCCCTAACCCCATTGGTTTTCATTGGAGTACTTTTTTTAAAAAACATTTATGATTTTTTTTGAAAGCGATAATTGATCGATTTGCGCAAAAATATGCCATTCTATACAGCAGAGTTGGATTGAAACCGGTTTGTGTGAAAATTCATAGCAATAAAAAAAAATTATTTTCAATACTGAATATCAAAATTGATTCAAATTAGAAATTACTTTCTAATGGGCCTATATGGTCACCTCTGGTGGGGAAAATCTCCACCCAAATTTTTAGCCCTCTACCACGATCTGTTCTGAATTTATTCCGGTTTATATGGTCAAAATTTGGCAATAAACGAAAGTGAGTATTAAAAATTCAAAATTTATTCAATGTGTCTAGATAAAGGCAATTTGAATCACTGAGCACCAATTTGCCATTGGTTTTTTCATTGGGCCATTTTTTTTTTTTCAAAAAAAATTTTGAGAATTTTTGTAAATATCGAATTATTAAACTCAAAATTATCATTATTGGCAATTTTTCATCGTTCTCCTTTTTTCTGGGGGTTTTAAAAAATATCACTTTTCGCGTTTTTCCGCAATTTTCTGAAAATCCGTAAAATTTCTCGAAAAAAATCTGTTCTGAAATGGATGTAAGACATCAATTTTAGATTTCATGTTCATCTACTGTAGACGATTTTTCAGGGGTACTTAAAGGATATTTTTTTCGCGATTTCTCAAAAATTTTCTACATCGTTAAAAATTTATGTTTTCAAAAAATTGATAGTGAAATGCACCAAGTACACGCATCTTCCTCCATTCAAGGTCTGTTTTTGTCGTTGGTGCCCCTTTCGGGGGTTTTCAATAGGTATCCCAACATTCAAAAATACCGTATAGATGATTCAAAAATAAAATAAAATTTGAAAAATTACATTTGAGGATGTGAGGATGTAACATAGGTCAATAATAAGCTCCCTTTGATCAATTTTTTTATGCATACATATTCTCAATTTTTAATAAATCCCTGAAAAATCAGCTATGGAAAAAGGAACTGAAATATTGCGTTTAATCGTCTAAAATCGATGATGCAAAAAATGATTTTTTTTAAATACTCCTGAAAAAAGGGATAATGATGAAAACTTGCTATCAATAATCGCATTTTATAATAATTCCATTTTTTAAAGAAATTTTCGATTTTTTGAAAATTTTCAAATTACGGATCCGTTTTGCAATTTGAATGAATTGAATTCAAAAACTGACATTTAAACCACATCATTTTGAAGTCCTTTCACAACAATTGCCAGCCGACCGTTAGCAGATTTCCACAATAAAGCAAAATTTAGCCCAGTCTAGTAACTTATATTACGTACCTAACTACCTATGTACTTCGAGGGAGAAAAAAAATCAATGATTATTATCATTAGAAACCCACTAATACCTTGAGCAATTAACATTTTAATAAAAACAACTGTAATCTGGTTCTTTTGATTTTATCGTTCAACGTAGGTATTAATTAAAAAGCACAATTACTAATTCACTAAACAGTGAATGTAGAAGATGCGGATTTAAATGAAAAGCATACTTTTACAAACGCGTACATATCTACCAGCTAGCAACAGTACGAAAGGCAGACACGGCCGCGAGAAATGAAAGATAATTAACTTTCAGTTAAACGCTACAAAAAAGTTCACCAACTAGGTAGCATTACAACCACGAAACTTTATCAAAACATTATTCTTAAGATTTGTTTCCCTTTCATATTTTTTATGTAACCTAATTCAAAATGCGAACGAATTCAAAAAATGTGTACCTACTGACGTTTTTCCATTTTACACGCTTCATCGGATGCTTGGCAATATTCGCTAAATATTTCCAGTTTTTATATACAAAATACCTAGCTACGTATACCCAAGTTATAATACGCATTATAGCTAGGTAAATTATAAAAAAAGACAAAAGACTTTCTAAAAACTTGAAAATTACTCTCGAACAATCCAGCTAGCAGTTCATCTTTAGCAGGCATAATTCTCATCTTGATATCGAATATTTTCGCATTATCAACTTCGATTTCTATTATAAAAAACGTTTCACTTTTGACGGTCTTTTTAGTCGCTTTATTTAATTAATTTTTTTGACAAAAGCAACTAATAAAAAAAAAATTGCAACTAAGCATTTTCGTACAGCGAGAAAAAAAAACGAATAATATTAAAAGAAGAAAACACCCTCTTAAAAACGTAAACACGCTTCATCGAACAATTTAAATAATGAGGTGGAAATTTTTGGACGTCAAAAAAGAAGCAAATAAATAAGTAAAATGAAATAAGATACAAAATTTTCGCAGTTGACTACAATTCGTTTAGATAGGTATTAGAGCAAGTTTTTTCCAACACAGTGTTAGGAAATAACATTTGAACTTATATTTTTTTCATTTACAACGTAAATGTTTGAGTTCAACTTCAAGATAAAGTTGGGATATCATATTGAAATGGTTATAATACCTTCATCTACTGTCATAAATCTATGTATTTCTATCTAATGAAGTAACAAGTTAGTCAACATGGAATGATGCATTGGATCGTTTTTCTATATGATTAGTCAGGTGAAAGTTGGTCATAACATAACGGCTGTATTTCGCATTAACCTCCCTTCCCTTACACCAGTAATAAGTCAACTCAGGAGATTTATGCATATGATGATTGGCATACCAAAAAAATCAAAGAGACTGAGATATGCTATTTTCAAAATTTCATTTTCGCTCAAACCTGCCAATCACTTTGAAAATTCAAAGAAAAAAATTAATCGCGATAAAAATTTGCTGTTTGCAATAAAATATAGTGTATCCTCTGCAAGGGGTGCAGTGTTTCGTAAAATACGAAAACGAATACAAAAAAAACTTGACTAAAAATTGGTAACTTGTTTAATTCTTTGTGAATAACTTTTGAAAAAGCTATTACGAGCACTTCATTAAAAAAGTGTTTAAATGACGGGAGAGCATCTTCAACTCAGTGGTTGGGGTGGTAACTCTAAGGGTTGCATTTATACGGAGAAAAAAAATCCATTAAAGAAAAAAAATATTTAGTCATTTTTGGGCAAAAATAGGAAAAAAATTATTACTTTGAGGTAAATGTAAGAGAAGCAAAACGATTGCTCCACGAGGAAAGGAATATAAGTGATCGACTGTGGTGAAAAAATCAAGAATGGAGATGAAATGATTTGCAAACTGTCATGATATACTGTACGTATAAAAAATGCAGTTAAAAATTTTTAATTTTTTCAATTTTTTGTGAATAACTTGTGAAAGAGCTATTATAAACTCCTCACTAAAAATCTTTGAAATAAGTAGCACTCAATGGCGTAAAGATAAACCTTATAAGATGCTTCGTAATGATGAAAAAATTGTAAAATTTTGAAATTTATCAATTTTTTTCTCAAAATTCCATGATTTTCCATTTTTTAACAATCAATATATTTTTTTCCTGATTGGGAAGCAACCATCTAAGTTTCTGCCCCTACGATTTTTTGGGTATGCTAACCATAACACATGTAAGCCTCATGAGTTGACCTGTTACTCGTATAAGGGAAGGAAGGTTAATACGAAACACCTGGTACAATTTTGGTAATACCAGATGCTACAAACAAAGCATGTAATACGAATAAGATGACTATCTTAAAAGTTAAAAAGAAAAATAATATTGTCTATTTTTTGTCTAGTTGAAAATTGAAGGAGTTATTGATGGCTGAGTCAAAGAAAATACTGTCAAAAGTAGTAGTGACCGAAATGAATAATACATACATAAAAAGGTGAACAAATTTTATTGCATATATCTTTTGTTAAACACAATAATTGAAGAATCTACAAGCGCATTAAATCACTCTAACAAAATGCACTTATAGCTTCTTCAATTTTAGTACTCTTATAATACATAGATTAAGTAGGAAAAATAAATAAACAAAAATTGAAAAAGGTCAAGTAGTTAGAATGCAATGGTAACAAAAAAAAAAGAGACAATCAAAATTAAAAACAATTAACTAAAAAACGATTGATTCAGGCAAAGTGGGTCAAAAGTTACCAAATAGAAAGGAAGATTTTCGGATGGATTAGAGTAGTTAAATTTGATCAGTCCTCTTTTCTTAACCTAGTCACATGAAAAGAGTAAAGTAATTTTAAAAGTCATACATTTATTTCGTTCGTTTTACTTTCAATTATTATTTTTCCGTGAAGAATTGTTTGATGCAATATGCATTAATGGTTCATTCAATTTTTCAGTCAGAGAAAAAACAAAAAATAAATATTGCTCAGTTTTGTACACATTACTCTCTCTTATATATACTCAAAAATTTGTTTTCATCAGTAGATATTTGATTCTTCAATTTTTAAAGTAGTCAACTGATTCATAAAATGAGTTTTTTTTTTGAAGGTATCCAGCTGTAATCAACTCTCACTAGAAATCCTATTAATGTAGTTAAAAATTTATGTTATCACTGGATACCACCAAAAAAACATGTTACATAAATAAGTTGCTTATCTTGAAAATTATAGGCACTGAAACACGAAGATGCAAATCAGCGAGTACAGCGGTAAAAAGCATACTGAAAATTTCTGTCCAGAGTTACTCAAGACTTCTCCGTTAGGAGCGCTGTTCACTAATCTGATTGGTCAAGATTTTAGACATAGATTCTTTCAAATTTTTATCCACAGAAAGACATTTCCATCTAGAGAAACAATAACTTTTGACTGATGAACAAGCCTAAATTGCAAACTGCGTCACTACAGGGAAAAACAATCCGAACTCTAAACCGTAGTCCCTTTACCCCTAGAGTAGGAAATTTCCACCGTGGTGTTTCAGTGCCTCTATTGAAAATTGACGGGGCAAACGTTAATTTAAAAAAATTATAAGAAAGAAAACAATTGTGCGCACAAAACAGAATAATTCTTTTCAAAATTCATTTTTTATCAACTTCAAAATGACGGGCATATTATAGCATGCTGAATTTTAAAAAATGCACCACAAAGAAGTAATGATAAAAACGAACAGTACATCGACGGCTGAAGTTTTGTTCAGTACAGATATAAAAAAAATTATATCGGGTACGTAAATAATTTTGGATATGACGTGTGTTTGTACTTTTAGTCCTTTCAGTTTTGATGTTAAACAAAAAATGAATGCATCAAAATTTGTTCTACTTTCAACGTACTATTCATGTCCACAATAATTTTTTAAACTCAACATGCAATGATACCCTCTTTAATTTTGAAATTAGGCAAAAAATTAAAAGAGCGAAATGTGCTCAGTTTTGCTCCCGCTACTCATTCTCATTGTTGAAAATTCGTTTTAATTTTAATTTTTTTTTTAATGTAATATTCGTAGCTTTTATCTTCATTTTTTAGCATGATTTTCTATGTTATATTGCTAATTAAATATGAAACCAGACTGTTAGGGACTATCGACCAACGGCGGATAGAGTAGAGAGTGTCAACGAAATCTGTTCTGGGGTCTTAAAAGACCATTGAAACCATTTTTGGCCTTACAATTGTAAACGAAAGAATTGCAAGATTTCACTTCAAAAGAATTATGCACAAATTCACCTTCAGCTAAGCCCATCTTTCCCTTTTAACATCTTACAGGCCGAAACAATTCTACATTTTAGTACTTCACAAAAGCATTAATAACATTTTTTCCATTAACGAACGTTATGCTTAAAAATTTGACATTTAAAAAAAACACATGTTTTTACTAACGAATAAATGTCCACTAGATCAGCCTAAACTGGTCCCTCAGATGGGTGGTGAATTATTCTCACAATCATATTGATTACGTGAGTAGCGCAAAACATATCCTATTAAACGTTATCCATTGAAAAGCAATAAAAAGAATAAGCTTACAATTGGCTATATTTAAGGAACAACTTGTTGAGTATCACCTACACAACGCGAAGCAATTATCACAAATGATTTTACTGTTTTCGAAAAAAAAAAAAAAGAACCATGCATGGTAATAAGATATACACGGATGAAGATTCTATTTTGTAAAAACATTTTACGAAACTGCGCTGATACAAAGTAGGTGTTTGTATAATGAAACAAATCTCAATACAATTATAATTTTTGTTCGGTGAAAATAATAGAATTTTTGAAAACCTTGTAGCCCAGAATAATCGTACCCGCGAGAATAAATA
Organism: Ferrisia virgata; assembly: GCA_900060175.1. NCBI lineage: Eukaryota > Metazoa > Arthropoda > Insecta > Hemiptera > Pseudococcidae > Ferrisia > Ferrisia virgata. The sequence goes on from FIZR01004540.1 coordinate 7,892, forward strand.
TGTTTTTTTCCTACCGATACGAATTTTAGAGGTCTCTATTCTGTTTAAGCGCTTTTTCAACCAAGTACCTACCTACTCCAAAGCAAAACGAAGCGAAGAAAAAACAATCAATAGGTACGACGAATCATTTGATGCTAAAATGCAAATTTCACAAAATATAGTAGGTAGATATAGGTAGACAGTAACGTATTATATAAGTATATTCTTCTATCTTCTTAAATGGAAATCGACAGAGGTATACCTACTCGGGTAAAATCACAATAATTGCACACTTGTAAAAAGTAATATTTTCCGATTTATTATTATTAACAACGAAAACGAAACGTGTATAGGTGTGTTTTAAAATAATTTATCATTTAAACTGTCAAAATACGACATCCACGGTGCGCAAGATAAATAACAATGGAGCACATATTCGCGTACGCAGGATAAACTTGTCAATTGGTAAAAATTTTTCCATTAAAGAAATTCATATATTACGCAAAAAAATTACAAGAAAGGAATTTAGTCAACTCTATTCATTCGAAATTTTTTTCCCATATAAATACAAAAGTAACGATAAAAAGTATAGGACCGATGTGATTATTTATTCTAGAAATGTTTTATGGGGTGAACATACAAAACACTTTAAAATAAGTTCTCTCTCAACCTCTCTCCTTTTCGGATTACATTTATTATTAGAAACGGGAACGAATAAATCTGTCAACGACAGCGAAATGTTGCGAAAATTTTCAAATTTCAAATTTGACGCTTTTATCACTATTACAATGCTGCATTTTTTTCATTTGCCATTTCAACGTACGCGGTATATTTTTATTCTTTATACACGAACAAGGTGAATTTTCAAAAATTACAAATAAATCCCAACATTGATCAGATAGGTAGGCATGGCTTACGAGTGATAAGAGAAATTTTATTTTTAAATGAGTGCGAAAATGATACCGCGGTCAGCTTCCGTATTTCAAGGTATCACACTACTCGTAGGTGCAGGTACAAATTTTACGCTTATTTTTCCATTTCAAGTACGCAGCTATTAAATGTACCGACACAACGTCTACATCACTGTGTAAATTCATCTTCTAATAAATTCACGTTGAATTTTGAGAAAGCACACATACCCAACGTTTAACTTTAGTAATTTTTGTGACGCTTTAGGTAAGTATACATTTTGTCTTTGCACACAATACTAATTTAATTTACGTGATTATTTTAATAATTAAACGCAGCGAACAAGTTGGCAACTCTTACAGCCATATCTAAATTATATCCCTTCGAGGTAAATGTTGATAAAACACCTCAGGCTTTCCGTTTTCACATCTTTGAGTCTCCTACAGGCGAGTCCATGAACAACCCTCACATGCGTTAATGATCAAAATTTTAGTCGTAAATTTTCGATAAATAATTTACGCGGTCCCTAAAACTGTACAGTTTACCCAAAGCTACGGATACATAATATTAAATTCCACAACACAATTATTATCTAACACATAAACGTCTTTTCTTCACATAGCTAATACACATTAGGCAATGTACGACAAAATGCAATACCTGGTTATTTTATATTAAACGAAAAAGGCTCTCCTGTGATAATACAGTGAAATCCGTTCCGTAACCGATTGGGATGAAATTCACCAAAAATGTTAGTTTCGTTATAAAACTGTCCCAAAAAAACTTTTGACCTGTTTCCCCACTCCTCCAACCCCGGATCCGAGTAATATCGCCATATATGTTCAAAAAATAATATTTTACACCTCCGAGGCAGGTGGTCCAAAAAGTTTGAAGTTTTTACACAAAATACTTACCAAGTAGGAGCATAGTTATGAGAGAATTTTTTCAAATTTTCTTAAAAATGTTTCGAGGAATTTTGAGGAGGGTTGAGAATTTGTGAGGGGGAAGCCATGGCTGGAATTATTTTTAAAAGTTTAGTCATACTATTAAGTATAACATGTATTTTTTTTAGGTGCTGAAAAGGAGTGTAACATACTCAAAAAAATTAAAAACTCATAAAAAACGAATTTTGTAATTTTTTTTGCCACGTTTGAACCTTCAAAGGTCAGTACTTCGGTAATAATTGGAATTCTGTGCGAGGTTCGTATAAACACACGAAACTGACAATTCTCGATTTTTAAGTGTTAAATGGGTATGATATGCATTGCGACGTCATTGAGTTCGATATAAGGCATTCTCTGGAGCGAGTATTCATTTTTTCCACGAGCTGCGCGTGGAAGTTAGCTGTACCCGAACGCGCTACTTGATGAAAATTCTTTAATCGTCATTGTGTGTAACATCGCCCATATTGGGCATAAAAATACCAATATTCTGCAATAATTTATGGTAAAACATAATTAATCTGTACAAATAATAATTTATTAGGTGCCGAGCTCATTTCTTAAAATTTCTAGTAATGAAAATAGAAAATTTTCTTCATACATTTGGGTGAAATAGAATACAATCATACTTCAGTTGCTTGTGATGGTCTACAATCGGTTCGATTTTTTGCCAATTTTCCGCTTTACCAAAAAATTGAAATGTTTAATTTTTAAAAAAAAAAAAAAAAAAAAAAAAAAAAAAAAAAAAAAACTTTTTTTGGGGCAGAAATGGAGATATTGGGAACGAAGCACTAGTCCGATTTTGACCGATTTTCGATACGTTGTTTAGGGGATGGTACACTACAATCCTGTGGAAGAAAATTTTGACCATAAATTTTTCTGTTATTTCGTTACTTTTTGTGCCAATTTGATTGGAATATGTAGTAAAATTAAAAAAGAAAATTTTTTCAATGAATCTACGTTTGTTTCTGCATAGATTATAGATATATGCAAATATTTCTACATGAGTTCAAAAGATGTTGTAATGAGAGCCTTTTTCAGCCTATAAAAGGTGTTTCATCACGATAGTGTCATGTCACCTTCATAGCACAACTGCAGTAATTTAGATTAGACTGGTGTACGATAGTTTGCCTATTATAAACATTACAGGGGTACGGCTATGCTAGTTTAATTTTTTCACATTCAAATAACCGTGCTCCTGCAATGTTTAGAACAGGTCAACTATTACACAAGAGTGCAACATGAATTGCCGCGTTTCTGGTATGAAGAGGACACCACTGAGACGGTATACCCAGTACATATCTGTACTCTACCGACAACAATCTACCTACCATACCATCTATGCTTAATGTAATAACTATAGAAATATGAATAATTGAAAAAAACGAACAGAAAGGTAACAATACTTTAGTTGATTTTACAACACATGTGCGTAATTTGTTTGCATATATTCCTTTAACACCATCCACAAGTTATTAGGTTTTCGAAATAATTTCAAGATTTTCCTCTCTGTAGAATACTTCGTTACGATGAAAATATTTTTCAGTAGGTAGGCGAAATAAAAGCCTATGGTAGGTACCCGCACAACGGACAAAAATCTCATAATCAGGAGCAATATATCGCATGACAAATGCTCCCTTTTCAATTGCCAATGTTATGGTAATAAAGGATAACAAATGATATTGAGAAGTGAAATGTTGCCAAACCTATAAGTAAATCGTCCATTAGCTTGTTCAACCGTCAACATCAACATATTTTAATGTTACAGCCTTGCTGACACAATTTACATTACCTTCGCGTTGAAAAAATATTGCATCGTTTGTACGAATCAATTCGTTGCGTTGAAAGCGACCAGAATCGTAACCTAAAAAACTTTCAACGGGATACTGTCTGAAATTACGCGGCTAAAAAAGATATTTCCTCGGCATCTCCGAGTTATATATAACAATAAACTTGCGTATTCATTCGTACTTGTTATCTCCATAAAAACAATTAGCTGTACGTATATAATTCAAATTATAAATTTTTGATAAATCGTTTTACGTCATAATATTTCTCCATAAATTAATATCATTACGCATTTTAACCTTAAATCAAACAAACAGGCTAGGTTTAAACGTTAACGGCCGGAATAGTGTGGTATTTATTTTTTTTAAGGTCATTATTTTAAATGTCATTCCTATATACACTTTTATAACACTATTTAAACGTCACGTATTCCAACCGTAAATTCGCCATTATTTTTAAATTTTCTGACAATTATCGACTTTTAATTGTCCATCGTGTACGTTGACTCGTTTCTGCAGTATCTATAGATATACCTACAGATTTATCGAACCTAGCTGCGTACCCATGTAACCTATAGTATACGGTATATGTCCAAGGGTCTTTACATATACAACAAGTAGAAGTAGATATACATCACGTTTCATAACGAGCTCGTTTAGCCGCAAAACTAGCTCATTTAAACATTAACGCTCAAATATTATCCTCTCAATTAGACAATAATGAAATACAAAATTAAATAAATGAAATTTACAAACATGAAACTGCGATCACGAATGTGTAATATGGTATATCATGTCAAAACATTATAAACATTGATATCTGTTTCTCGATTGTTGGCAAAAAAGGACCAATTCGTCTTCTTCTCTTTATCAACGTCAGGTATTACTTTTCACAACTGTCATTTTATGGAATTTTATTGAAATGGGGATTCTTGAATATTTACGAAAATTTTCAGTAATTCTCGAGTCAGTTGGTGAAATTTTCCTTAATACATATCAATGAAATGAAAGCAATTTCGTAAAATTCGTAATCATTTTTATAATATTGAGCGTAATTTTTAAAATAATTGGTAGGAGATAAATGTAACACGTGAAGAATTCGACCATCAAAACTACTGCTTTACAATGTACCGGATGTTTCACATTAACCTCCCTTCTCTTATATCAGTGATAGGTCAACTCTTGATACCTATATGCATAATGGTTAGCATACCCAAAAAATCGAAGGGATTGAGATATGCTACTTTCAAAATATCATTTTCGCCCAAACCTGCCACTCATTTTGAAAATTCATAGAAAAAAATTAATAATGATATAAATTTGCTGTCTGCTCTAAAACGGTATATACTCTCAAGTATGCGTGGTTTAAAAATCAAGAGTGGGAGTGGTTGTGGTTCGTAAAATATGACACAATGAATACAAAAAACATGACTAAAAATTCCTAACTTTTTCATTTTTTGTGAATAACTTTTAAGAAAGCTACTACGAGCACTCCAGAGTTGGCAAAATTGGGTGACATTTGGTAGAAGATGGAAAAAATAAGAAGTTTACCGAGTAGTCTCTCTGGATTTGCGCCCACAGTGACCGATTTTTAGGGGTGGAAAGTATTTATTACGATTTTTATTTCATTTTCTAACATTCGCGGTCATTTTTTGACTCTTTATACCAAATATTTTGTGAAATTTCCACCCTCGCTTCACTTGGGATATGTGTACATATTTAAATTTGCGAAAACATCCTAGGAAATCGAAACCCGCTAACCCCTGTTTCTCCCAACCAAAGCGTATTGTACATTCTTGACCCATATTGAAATACAGATTAAAATGTTTAGATATTGAGAGGAGGCTTGTGAGAACTAGTGGGTTCATGACTTACATGAAAATAAAGTTGCGCCCACTGGAGGGGACTTTCGGACTTCCCCCTCCCCCCGACCGTACGTCTCTATGAAAGATCACTAGCAGAAATTCTAAAGGTTGCATCTCAATGGAGAAAAAAATGTGAAATTCTGAAATTTATCGATATTTTTTTAAGGTTATGATTTTCCATTTTATAACATTCAATATATTTTTTTGTCCATTAGGAAGCAACCTTCAAGGTTTCTAGTTAGACCGTGGAGAGGAGCATCTATCACTATTCATTAAAAAAATTTCTGGCGAGGAGCTCATAAATTAACATTTTCAAAAATTATCCACAAAAAACTAAAAAAATAGGAAATTATCAATTACATATTTTTACATGTATATCGTCACAGTTTTCAAGCTACTTCATCCCCACTTTCGATTTTTTTATCCAAGTTCATCACTGATATTCCTTGTCTTGTGATGCAATCGTTTTGCTATTGAATTTTTTTATTCGATTGATATTTTTTTTCTCTGCATAAAAGCAACTCTCAAGATTACCACCCCAACCGCTGAGTCGAAGATGCTCTCTCGTTCATTTAAAAATTTTCTGATGACATGCTCATAATAGCTTTTTCAAAAGTTATTCGCAAAAAAATTACAAAATTACAAAATTTTAGTCATGGTTTTTTGTATTTATTTTGTCATATTTTACGAACCACACCACTCTCACTCTTGATTTTCATACCACACATACTCAACAGTATATTCTGCGTTTTAGAGCAAACAGCGAATTTTTATTATTATTAATTTTTTCCTACGAAATCCTATCACTGGTATAAGGGAAGGGAGCTTAATGCGAAACACCCGGAATTGACAAATGTATTCAAATGGATATTAAATATGTGACCTAAAATTAAAATTGATCTTTCACCTTCACTTCATCACTGGAATTTCCACCAATATTAGTAAATCTCATAAAAGACCCAGCCAAGCAAGATGGAAGTAAATCTTCTCTTACCGTTTTGACCTATTTACACCTTATTTACATATGTATGTATAAAAGGAAACAACCAGAAGGGTGTAATTAAATCATTTGTAAATAAAGATTAGTAGACGGATACATTAATACCACATAGACGCTTCATTTGATAGACAACACTGAATTACTTTCATACGAATATTATATGATTTTTCAATAAAATATTAAATGTATAAATAAGTTTAAGGAAGTAATAAAAACAAGAACCTTAATTCATATGTTCCGATTGCCTATCGATAAATATGGGATCGGAACGTCATTACGTGTATCAAATCATTTCCAAAAAGTTTTTCGTCCCTGGAGAAATTTCCAGCGATAACGACAAAAGTCAACGGATAGATGAGTTGGAACGTGTTAAGCCTTTAAAGTACTTACTTCTACAGTTACAATAAAGAAAGACACGAATATTTACCTACTCAACTGGTATAAATCAATCAAAACTTTTGAAATTGGAAATTAGATACTCGAGTTGTTACCTTTCGTTAAATTATTCAATTTTCAACTCATAAGTGCACAAAATTTAAATATCAAAAGGCATATTTCACAGATGAATTCATTATTAGTTGCCGATCAATTTTAAAAATAACTTCAACCATCGTGATAATATATCTTCCAGTACTTAAATAGCTAAGTAGCATTTTTAAAAAATTTTTTATTTTATACTTGATGAATTTTCAAACTATATGATTAACTTACGTGAAAAGTATTGATCGCATAGGTCCCGATATTAATCTAATTTATGTACTTTTTTGAGTAGTAGTTATTTAAATCAAGAACATAATATCTGCTTGTTTATATTTCAATACCTATCTGTAAATATTGAAATAACACGAAATCATGGTACAGGTATACTTTACACGCTTCAAATTACCAAATATCTACTATTTATTCTCGCGAGCCTTGTCTTTTTTTTAATGGGAAGTGGGAACATTTTAGATAAAAAGTCAAGTTTTATTATACCATCATCTCTCGCGGGATACTGTTTTACAAGAGCAACTATTTCATTCTATTTTAATTAATAATAAGCCAGAAACGTTTTGCTGAGGAAAATACTCAATGATTCAAGCCAATGAAAATATTACCTTTTTGTAGATATTTTTTCTCATTTTGGTTTTTTCATTCATATGTTAAAATTCTTACGAGTTTGGAGACTCGATGGTGTTGGCATTTTTTTGTGAAATGAAATTTCTCGCAGAATGTAAATATTTTACATGTCGGCAAAATATCATACATATTTAAAAAGTCAACCTTTACATGTATAGTATACCTACTACAATTTAGCATAGTAACTTTAAAAAAAAAAAAAAAAAAAAAAAAA
>FIZR01004543.1:0-22536 GCA_900060175.1 Ferrisia virgata
AAGTTGAAATGTTGAGAAAAATTAGAGATGTGACATCAGTGGACTTATTTTATGATTTTACATTGAAATGTTGATGAAAATTAGAGATATCCGAAGCTGACTCGTCAAAAAAGTGGACTTTGAACTTAATTGATTTCATGATTTTGAGTTGAAATGTCGTCATCCATAGACACACCAACAGTTGACCTTGACTCTGGATTGATTTTGAGAATCAAAGTTGAAATGTCGAGGAAAATTAGTTGACCTTAACCCCAGTTGATTTTATAATTTTAAGTTGAAAGTTGAGGAAAATTAAAATGGTTGAAGCGAAGAAAAAAAATTGTACTTTTCTTTAAAAAATAAATAAATAAATAAATTAAGATGTTTAAAGTTGACCCATGAACAGTTGACCTTGACACTGGATTGACTTCATGATTTCCAGTTGAAATATTAAGGAAAATTAAAGAAAGTTGGCCCAATTTCGATAAAAGTACAGAAGAAAATTTTCCAAGTGACAAGTATTAAATAAAGAAAAGAAGAAAAAAAATTACCCAAAACTTACATTTTTTCGATGTTTACCCTTTGCGCACAAAGAGATCTGAGTATTAACATCGAAATGTTTAATAGCGCATTCTGGGAAAATCGTCAACAATTAACCGTCAACAGTGTGACGTCATCAATGGGCTGACATCAGTGGAAAGATTTTTAGGGTCTAGAATGGCATCAGTGGACTTACTTTATGAAGGATTGATTTTATGATTTCAAGTTGAAATGTTGAGAAAAATTTGACCCGTCAACAATGGATCTTGACCTTGAATTGATTTTAAAATTTCAAATTGAAGTATTGAGAAAAATTAGTTGACCTTGATCCGGTTGATTTTATGACTCTTAAGTCAAAATGCTGAGGAAAATTGAAGATATTCAAAGTTGATTCGTAAACAGTTGACCCTGACTCTGATCTGATTTTAAGGTTTCATGTCAAACTGTCAAGGAAAATTAGTTGACCTAGACCCTGGTTGAATTTATAATTTTAAATTGAAATATTGAGGAAAACACCTGTCTTTAACATTTCAACATCAAATTCAATAATCAAAATCGTCACACTAAAATCTTAACACTACAGAACGAACCTCCCTCCCTCCGTGCTAAGACAGATCTACGTCACAATTAGAGGTTTTGCCCCATTTCGGAGGAGGGGGGCTGAGGAGTCAAAAACACAAAAATTGTTCCTTTTCAAATAAATCGATACAGAATTCAAAAATTTGTATAATATACCCAAAAATCAACCTTCTAAGTCAATTAAGATGGGAGATACGAGGGTTTTCCCCCTTCTCGACCATGATAAAGGGCTGTCCCCCACCAAAATGAGCTAGGACATTGAAATTTAGAATGTAAATTCAATAGGGGTCCTAAATGTGCCTTTGTAAGTTGGCGAATTTTCAAGTCTATTGCCCCCCCTTACAGCCCTCGAAAATGTGGTTTTTTGTCAGGTTTTCTGATTTTTTGAGTTTTATGAGTTTGTTCCTCGCATAACTCTCTTTAAAATTGAGCTAAGATATGTAGTTTTTGGTCTTTTTTTATTTTTTGAGTTTGTTCATAATTTCAATTCGAATGTTTGGAGGGATGATGGGTCTATCGACATGAATTTTCCCAAAACATACGTTCCCAGGGGAGGGGGGGAATTGACAGCAGAAAATTTCGAATTGCTAAAACTGCGGATTCTAAGAGGGGGGGGGGTACATCGAATTTTCTTCACCGAAGTATGTGTTTTAATGAGTTCAATTTTGAGAAATTTTTTTTCAATTTTTTCAAGGATTTGCACCGTTTTGAGCGGGTGAGGTGAGTAGTTTTTTCACGCATCACTTTGCGGTAGTTTCTCGTGCTATCGAGCTATTTAGCGCTTTTTATGCGATACCTATACAGTTTCCAATTTCTTAGGTTATCTTCCACCACTTCCACAAGATAGTGAAATTTCTATGGTGTATTCTTACATGAAAAACTCATTTTCTAAACAAGTTTTGTGATTTATGTCATCTTAGTTTTTCAACAATTGACATTTGAAAATTTTAAACGCGTGTAGCAAAATGAGTAATCGTTGAAAAAAATAGAAAAAAAATCTTGTTTATAATTTCCATTCGTATAATATAGTCACGAGAAAAACTTCAATTTTCTACCTTCATTGTACGACGAAAAAAAAAAAAATTTAACAAAAAAAAACATTTTTTCGCCTGTACAACCGAAACTAGGCGTGTGGGGCGTCTAAAATTTGGATCAAAATGTTTTCTCGATAAAGTCCACCTCTTGTCCTCACAATCGTTCAAAACGACCTCTTTACTTATACACATTGGGGGAGGAGGCTGACCTACATGAAAACCATCGCTTAAACACCACCTATTTGAACAGTTTAAAAATTGGTTTTTACGCTTCAAGTATCATTCTACACCATGGCGAGAATTTTTTTTTCAAATAGAGAGGGGGGGGGAGAGCTGTTGTAAAATCCAGGATAGCTGCTCTTAACTGCTCTAACGATGGTCTACCTGGTAGAATGTTTTTTACTCCCTCCCTCTAAGATGTTTTTTTTTTAAGGGGTACAGGGGCGGAAGGTGTGCTGCTCTAACGATGTTCTGTCCTCTTGTATGGTTTTTCGTCCTTGTACCTTAATGGGGGGAGGGGGTGCTGTCATAGATACAGGTATAAACCTATAAATAAAGTTTTTGATTCGAACGAAAGGAAGTTTTAGGTTCGATAGAAAATGGCACAATTTTTTTTTTTTTCAATAATCGGCGCTTCTGCGTGAATTTCATAAATCACCGTAGACCACTGATGGAATAAACCCCCAAAAAGTAATATTTTTAAAACCCTCTGAACATAGAGGTGATGATGAGAACCTGCTGCTAATAAACATGACGGGTTTAAATTTTGTATGTGTACCAAATAATTCCATTTTTTTGGCCAAAATTTTCAAAAAATTCTTTTTTTAATTTTTACTCCTTACCGAAGGATTTTTTAAAAAAGGGCGAAGGAAGGAAGGAGGCTGCTCTAAGGTCGGGAATACATGCTCTCAACTGCTCTAACGATGCTCTATCCCCTTGTATGGTTTTCATCCCCTCCCTTAATTGTGACGGGGGGGGGCAATGAAATCTACACCTATCATCTTCTCACTCTACACGTAGCCAGTTTGTTTCGGCTAATCGCAAACAATGAGACGTATTTAGGTCACCTAATGAGATAATTAATCTAGATGAGCATTGATTTTTTTCTTTTTTTTGGAATTAAATATTACTATCGTTTCATACACACATAGTTAGAGCTACATCGAACAACATTAACACTGGAATGGTTTTGCTAGCACATAATGCATCGTCGTTTCAAAGGTATAGGTACATAAACCCCCTCCTCCTCCTCCTTCCTCGCTCCACCATATTCAGAGTAAGCATTCGTACACAACTCGTATCATTTATACGTCGAGTAATTTTAACGCGATAAACTTCATTTATTGCATTACAATACGTAGTTAATTTAATTTCAAACGAATCGATTAAACGAGATAATTCGCGGTTTTATGAATCATACAAAATACGCTAATTAAATAAAGCTGATCGAACGGACATCGTGTGTTGTGTAGTTTATACGAGTAGTTCCACGTCGCAGAGTTACAGATGAATTCTTTATACACGTACAGCGAGCATTTTGTCGATTACATTCGCTAATTGCTTTTCGTATACGTATGTGCTACATAACAACGCGGGAGGAAAAAGAAAAAAAAAACCCCAATAGGGGAGAAAATGACTCGTATCGGCAGTTTTTGTTGAAAAAGAGACGATATGGCAGGCAAGGCGTATAGACATAATCTTTTTTTTTTTTTTCACCACACTGGAGAACAATACAAAGGTACTGCGGAGGTGTATATTGTCGCTCAGATGACCTATACAACAACAACAACAACAACAACAACGTTGACGATGACGATGGTTGTATTGTAATAGAGAATCGCGTGTCGTGGAAATAAGAAAATCGTTGATGGTTATTGCGTTGACGTGAGGGAGGTAAAGAACGAATGAGAGAGTATACAAGGTGGACGGACGTGTAGCTGTATAGTACCCGGGAGGGAGAGTGGGGAGGGGGGGGAGAAAAACTCTATTTATTCTACCTCACACGTAGGTATATTATAGGAAATGGTATCCACGTTACACGGAAGATAGGTGTGTATACGCGTTCTACGAGTACACGTATAAGGGAGAGAAAACTATTACGGTGGCGTTTTCGAAGAGAAGATAATATTTTACCATACCCTTTGGCAGAGTTCACCTTGTCGCCTATCATAAAGTATAGGTAAACGGAGCAAGAATGGCGGTGAGATTCGAGTGAAAAATATATTCAGCTTCGAATACTAAATTATTACCAGCTCGCAGTATGTAGTGTACCTACCTATCTACCTATCTACCTACCTACCTACCTACCTACCAATCTTCTACTACTACGACGACAACGACGATGGTGGTGTCATCGAAAGGTGCTTTTTTTTCCCACCTTAACCATATCCCCTTACGCTACGTATGGTGTATAATGGTTGCATGAGTGCGCGTGTGTTGTTCTTCGAGGAACAAGATTCTCATCTAAAATTTATCCGGCTGGCGAACGAATACGAAATTTATGTTGGCAAAATGTCCGAACTTACGAAACAATTTAGAATGTTGAAATCGTTTCCTGTTGCATACTGCATTACGTTTATACATACGACAAGTTTTTGCTTTTATATCCGCAGACGTGTCGACAAAACGTAAATATAAAGAACAATACTGCCGACGACCTTTGAATATTGCATAAGTAACTTCGTTTCAACTACGCTTTTTACAAATTAAACGTTTAAATTTTTAAATTTTTTAAATCTTTCGTATATAGGTAGGTAGGTAGAGAGTTGTGAGAGAGAGAGAGAGACATTGTCTTATCGCAGACTCTGCAGTTGTCGTCGACGTCACACAGTCACATTGCGCGATGTTTTTAACACAACCGTGATGAATATGTAAAGAGTGGACTTTTTTTTGTTTTTTAGAAAGAGAGAGAGACTTTCAAGTCTGATTATCATTTTCGTCGTGTTTTACAGCGATAAAATTTTCCATGTTTTAAATACGTACCTATATATATATATAATATATAGGTACGAGAACGATATAAATAGGTTAGGTAGTTATATGTAGGTATAATGAGATGTAAACAAAACCTGGTTATGAAACGAATCGATATAAAATATTTAAGAAAATTATCGAAGTAAAGGACTCGTTATTTTACTTTTTGTCACGCACCAATGTATTTTTCTTTTTTTTCTTTTCCTCGTTTTATATTTTTCAGCGCTTAATTTTCGTTTAAGCACCAGATACAGAAAATGTTGAGAAATGTATTCAAACGGAATAGTTTTTCTTTCGTTGAAAAAAAAAAAAAAAAAAAAAAAAAAAAAATTTTGAGAAATGTATTCAAACGGAATATTTTTTTTTTCGTTGAAAAAAAAAAAAAAAAAAAAAAATTCTAAACCTGGAGAATGAAAACTTACGTATTTTAATCTGGCAGATACTCATTTAAATTTGTACGCGATTTAATTTTTTTTCTTTCTTCTTTTTCAGAGATGTAAAAAGAATTATGTTTAAGCGTATTTTTTATTTTTATTTTATTTTTTTTATTTGCAAGAAGGCTCACAAGTAAATTATTCGAAAAATATTACTTCAATGCAGAAGTGCAATATACTCAGATTGAGCGATGCATGCTGATGAGTGAGGCTACAAGAAGCGAAGTGAAAACTTTCAAAGAGCTAAAGGTATTCGAATTGTCCATTCGTAGTCCGGATGTTGTCTCGAATAGTGGTAGAGGTACAGGTAGATATCGTAGCGAATAACTGAAATCCCCCAAAAAAGCACATACAAGACCCATACTAAATCTGCATACCAAATTTCAACTTTCTAGCTCAATTTGAAGGTGAGTTATGTGAAGAAGAAACTAAGACATTGGAAAACCGGCCTAAAAAAAAACATTTTAAGAGCTGTGAGGGGAAGGGGGTATTGGGGGAGGGGGGGTGAAATACGTTTGAAAATACAAAACTTCTAAAAGGAACATCTACGGACTGTACTGAGTCTAAAAACTAAATTTCAAAGTACAGCTGAATTTGAAGGGGAAACAGGAGAGGAACAGCCTATTTTAAAGCTTAAAAAAGACGAACCCTCCCCCCCACATATCTGCCCTCCTAATTGACCTAGGAGGCTGATTTTTGGATATGTTACACAACTTGGGACTATCTATCGATTGGTTTAGAAAGGAATTATTTTTTCAATTTTAGCCCCTCAGCACCCCCTCCTCCCAAATTTGGACATGGCTGAATTTCGATCCAAGGTCATTCCCACTCATATATATCTGATCCGCCGCCAAACTAACTTGATTGACCGAATTGGATCGATTTTGGTCGGTATAGTGCAGAGTAAGTGATTTTAGTTTTCGGGAAAAAAACAAAAAAATAAAAATAAGAATGAAAAAAATGAAAACATCGAAATGAATTGGACTAGAGATACTAAAATACCTTAAGAACCGGGCTCTATGTTGAACAACAAATTGTAGGATAAAAAAATGTTAATTATACGAAATAAAAAAAAAATTTATTTGAGAAATTGAAAATTTGAATGATGAAATCTGTGTATAAAAAACAATAATAAAATATAAAAATTTTTAATTCATAAAATAAATTGAAATAGAGAAGGAAAAAGTCCAATTGGGGCTCTTGTAAAAATAATATGTCGGTACCTAATGAACTATTTGATCCCAAAATCTAATGAGGAAATGGTCTAATTGGGACGCTACGAAAAATAGTATTTCGTTTACTAATGGACCATTTGTTCCAGAAATCCAATGAGGAAATGGTTCAGTTGGCCAAGGTTTAAAAGAAACACATGAAAGGGGAGTGACGTCTCGAACCCCCCTCCCTCTCCATATGTAAGACTGAGCTTTAAGAGCTCTCTCCGTGTCAAGTGAGTGCTAAAATTTGCTTTTGAGAATTTTCCAGGCGCGAAACTCGAATTTTACGCTAGTAAAAATTGCGTCATTTTTGTACCTCCTTTTTGGACCTCCTTGTTGCGTAAAATGTGTCAAACTTGGTATCATTTTAAAGGAAATTTTATCGGGAATATAACTTTATACGACCATTTTGTCGCTAAATAGAACATTATAATAAGTAGGTACGTGTTCGAAAAAAAATCGATTTAATGGCTCTATTATTAGGTGCCCGAACATTGTTTTCATTTTCATTTCGTGCAAATAATTATTATGCATTTTAACGAATTCGTTTGGCAATGATCTGATCAACGATATGTAGATAATAACTTCAACAATCAAGATATCATTATCACATTTTACATAGCACGTATCAACTATAAGAACTAGTGAAGGGAAATATTGATCGAATATAATAAAAAATTTGTCATTACGGTTGCTCTTTTTTGAAGCCATTAATTTGAATCAAATGCTCGCAAATTACTTCGCTTAAAATGAACGGTGTTTTGAAAGTTCAATACATCGTTATTAGCAAGCAATAGGATGATAAGTACGACTTTTTTGGGGTTTAGAGGTGTTGCAATGAGGCTGAAAAGTCGAAACCCAAAAAAGACACATCTAGAACCCCTGCTAAATGTGCGTACCAAATTTCAACTTCCTAGTTCAATTTAGAGAGCAGATAGGGAAGGATTAGCCTAAATTCAAGATTAAAAGGGGGTAAAACCCCCATATATCTCCTCTTAATTGATCTACGAGGTTGATTTTTGGAGATGTTACGCTATTTTAAAAGGGTCGTCGATCATTTGAAAAAAAGAAAAATTTTTGTGAATTTGGCTCCACCACATCCATTCCCCCAAATTTGAGCAAGAATTAATTTTGATCCGAGGTCAATCTTACCCCAAAATATCAAAAGACCCACCAGTCAAAGCCTATGTCCCAAATTTGATAAATTTTTGTCACTATCGAGCTGAGAAAATATTTCAGTTTCAGTGGACGGTCTTTAATTATAATTATCAAGAAAATTTTTCTAATTACATACTTATAAAAGCTACTTCTAAAATCAAGAGCAAAAATTTCTCATTTTTGACGCTGGACTGGGGGTCATTTCTTAAAAATTTGACGTTTTTGATGTAACATTTTTGATTTTTCATTTCTGGAGTTTGTGATCAAAACCCCGTAATGAAAGATGATACTGAATGATTTTCGCACTTCATGTTGAAATATTATTTTAAAAAATTAAAAAAATTGAAAAATACAAAAAAATTCAACATTTTTGCATTTGATGCTGAAATGTTGGCATTGATATTCAATTAAAAAAATTGAAAAAAAAAATTGATGACTTTTGCATCTTATGTTAAAATGTATTTTAAAAAATTAAAAATATTAAAAAATAAAAAAGTTGATGACTTTCGCATTTTATGTTGAAATGCTGACATGGATGTCTAATTGAAAAAATTGAAAAATGAAAGAATTAAAAAATGATAAAAATTAAATCATAAAAAATTATAATAAAAATTGAAAAATTAAAAAAATTTTAAAATGAAACAGTTGAAAAAATTTGAAAATTGGAAAAAAATTGATGCCTTTCACACTTAATGTTAAATTATTAACATGACTGTTGGATTAAACAAATTAAGAAAATTTCAATGTTAAAGAAAGAGAAAAATAAAAAATAAAAATAGAAAAAAAGAAATTCAAAACATAACAAAAAAAAAGAATAAAAAAAATTGAAAAATAAGAAAAATTATGACTTTTGCACTTGATGTTAAAATTGTTGCCATGGATGTCTGATTGAAAAAATTCAAAAATAATAAAATAGAAAATTTAAAAATTAAAAACTGAAAAAATAAAAAAATAACAAAAGTTGAATAATTAAAAAAATTGAAAAAAAAAAGAAAATTAAAAAATCAAAAAATTGAAAGTTTTTGATTTTTGATTAAAAATTTGCGATAAAAGTAATTTTTGCACTTCATATCAAAATGTTGACCAGAATATGTCACATATCTGTGACCTAGAATTTATGCCTAGTTTTTTTTGCGAAATTTTAATTTTTTTTTTAAAGATTCGAGATATTTTACGAACTATTCAATCTTTACTTTAAATTTGTTTTACTGGAAATACTACACCATATACGTTGCTTTTCGGCACCAACAGGTTGCCTTTATCATTTTTGGATTCAAAATTAAAAAATTTTTGAAAATTGACTCAGATTTAAAAAAGTTTTTAGACCTATGCACCTTTACCCCTGCAATGATTAGGATAGACAAAACATTATACGTATGTCTAACTTGAGTTGCCAAGCTTTTAGTATGAAGAAGCTACCATCATGGCGGAACACCCTGCATAAATTACTTCACCGTAATTCGAAAGCGCATACAAAACAGCAACAACATTAACAAGTCAACAACAACAACAACAACAACAACTACTACTACTAGTATAAAGAATACTTACTATGTAAAGGACATCCTTTCAATTCAACTCGCAGACAAACTGTCCTTCGATGCATACTGTAAGGTACAATTCGTATAATACTAGCGAACACAGGAGGCATAAGCGTATGTGAGACCACAGTAGACGTGTCATAATTTCCGGTGATAATCTGTGGAAAAAGTTGAACAAATCCGGTAAACTTGACGAAGAAAAAAATCCAACATTTGAAAGAAAGCAAGGAAAAAAAAAAGAACACCGAAAAACTTCAGGTTGACCTGACAAAACAGGGTCTAATATTCGAGGTTCGTGCTGCAAGCTATAGAAAAAGAAGGAGAGGGAGAGAGAAAGAGAAAGAGACACCAGACATACGCGTATATATATATACCTATTTTGCTGCAGTACTACGAGTAGGTATATTACACATACACACACACGTGCGCCTGTTACTCAATATTCTCATCATTTTCTCCTTACCCGTTCATTCTTCTCTCGATCTCGTAACTCTTTCTTAAATAGGATTACTGTTTTTCTATGTTGAAAAACACTATAAACGATATTTTCGATGACAGCGAAAGCAATTTTCGTAAAAATGATGACATACGTGAAGCGTAGTCCGACGGCCTGCGAGTTTTTCCGCGCTTAACCGACTAACCGTACACCCCAAGGGTTATATGTCATACTGCATACTATATGCCTATTTGCCCAAAACCAACACATGACAGCTTATTATATTCCATTGCTGCCCCGTTAAGACAATTATTCCTTAAACGTTTTTCATGCTTAACTATACCGAGCGTAGGTACATATTGTATACGTGCAATCGTCATGTTCCCCTCTCACTTCTACTACTTTCGATCTGTCGTTTTTCTTGGGTATGTCGTCATTAGTGGCTATTTATCAAACTGACCTCTTTGCCATCCCATCGTTTGTATTTCTTCCATTTGTTTAAACTCGGTCTCCAATACTCTACCGAGTATTCTTCGGCGTACTCTTGCCCGCGTCCGTGATCGTATCGACCCTGAGTCTGGATACCGGTTATCGTATGGACTACAGTTAGGTCGACTTCCAAGTACTCCCGGACATCTGCTTCTATCTGCTGTTTGGGACACCAAGCTCCGCCGGCACGTTCTTGACGTAACCTTTGAATCAAAATAAAATGAGAAATTTAAATTAAAAAAAGAATCGTATGTAAAACATAGAGATTTGAATTAGATTAAAATTTTAATTTATTTGAAATAATGGATATTGCATATTACGAAGAAATTAATCTGCAGCTGGAAAATAGAACATAAAAGACATTCTGCGAATGAGCAAATTACTACCTCCTGAAAAAGATAAACTAACATAATATCAGCGGTAGTGGGTAGAGCTAGATATTGAATTAAACCACTGAAACCTCAAAAAGTGTATTGATAATCACTACTAAATCAACATACCAAATTTCAACTTCCTGGCTCGATTGGTTATGTTTTCGGATTGAGGGGGGAGGGGGTGGTTGTTGCAATTGGGTTGCTCGGTCGAAACTCGTAAAAAACACATCGAAGACCCCTAATAATCCTACATGCTAAATTTCAATCCCCTTTCTCAATTTGAAGGGAAAATAGAGGAACAGCACATTTTCAAATTCAAAAATGGGGAAATCCTCGTATTTTCAAGATGATCTTTGGATACATGATATAACTTTTGATTCTCTATTGATTGATTCAAAAACAAAACTTTTTTGCAATTTTCGCTTCTCAGCACCCCCTTCTCCAAATTTCGGCATAACTAAATTTGACTAAAGGGTATCCTTAGCATCCTTTGCCAGACACACATCTCAAAGGCATCGATTCTTCTTTTATCATCTGCCTTCAACGTGCAAGTTTCCATGGCTTATAGGAAAACAAGGAAAGCAAGTGACTGTATAAGTCTCTTTCTTGTCTTTCTGGAGATCTTGTTATTACATGTGACATTACGCTGTCTGGTCATAGCTGATTTGCTCAGAGCAATTCGGTACCTATTTCTGGTGAGCTTCCATCCGCTTCGATGATGGAGTCTAAACATACGAACGCGTTCACCTTTTTGTATTCGCTCAGAGTTGTAGAAACTGGAAGACACTTGGCCTGATCCACCATCATGACTTTCGTTTTTGATGTATTAATGAGAAGCTCAAGTTTTTCACTGGCGATCTTCACCAGGTTCACGAACTCCGCCATTTCCTCTTCATCTGAAGCAATCAAGGTGGTATTATCTGCATATCGCAGATTAGAGATTCTTCTTCCTCTAATGGAAATACCATCAGTCCAATGTTCTAGAGCCTCGCGAATTATGTGCTCAACACACCCCACGTTCCGCTTGAAAAGCCTCAGATTCTTCAGCATCAACTCTCGCCACCATAGAATTGAACTCATACAGGGACTCTACCAAATCTACTAATGAGCAGGGACTCCCAGTTCTCTTAAAATTTTGAAGAACTTCTTTCAACTCACGCAGTGAAAGGCTTTGACATAATCTATGAAACACATCACTACTTGAACTCCCTGCACTTTTCGATGAAACACCGGACATTCATTATCTGTTCCCTTGTGTCTCTTCCTGGCACATTGTTCGATAATTAGAGCATAATCTTGCATCTTCTTTCCTAAGCAAGGGGAATCAGCATTAACTTACACCATTCAATAGGCCATTTACAACTCTGCCATATCACACTGCAGCGTTGTCATACTGCTTTGATTCCATTTTCACCAAAAGCTTGCCACAATTCAGTTTCAATACCATTGGAAACTAGGTTCTTTGCGTTTCTTCATCGGATCCACCATCTCCCTCACTTCATCAAGTAGAATATTTGGCTCATCTTCACTGGTCACTCCGACTGTAGGAACCAGTTGGTTACCTTTGGTGCTCTACAGACTTGGTACAACTGCTAGCAGTATGTTTTTTTACTGTCCAGGATTTCTCTAGAATCACACACAGCTATGCCGTCATCTTTCTTGATCTCATGAGTTTCCTGGTCTTGTTGTAGTCTGCGTATTCCTGCAGAATTGGTTAAGGTAGGCTTCTCTGTCTCTACGACAACACTACTGGACTAATCTGTTCAGTAGACTATATAATTTGTTGTCACCACCATATTTGACCCGTCTACACTGCTTTATAACCAGAACAGAGTCCTTTGTTGTTAATGGCTATTTGTTTTCTGACACGCGTTCTTTTTCCTTAATAACTGACTCAGGTGCCCGAGTAATCTCAGTTTCGATGTCTGCCCACATGGTGTTTGGGTCATTTGTATTCGAACACGTGATATTTTTCCTGGCAGCCAGCTTCGTCAATTCAGCATCGGTGAGAAAAGTTTGTGCGTTCTTTTTTGGCTTTTTAACGCAGATTTGCAACCATACTCCTGCTACCAGAAGTTGATGATCTGATGCTGCATCAGTTTCTGGATATGTTTTGGTTGTTATGATCAACGATTTACATCTTTTCTTGATTTGAACATAGATAATTTGATTACAAATGTGACCATCATACAACTTCCACGTGTATAGTCTGTAATTATGCTTTTGGAACAATGTATTTGCCAGCACAAGTTGCTGTTCCACACAGGACTGGAGAAATCTATCTACACGTTCATTCCTTGTTCCTAGACCATAACTACCAACTACTTCGCAGTAAGCATCACTGCTATTAGTCTTCCCAACTTGGCATTAAAGTCTTCCAGCACCCGTTTTATGTCGCTTCTTGCTAGTGAAACCAGTGGTTCTTTCAAGGACATGTAGAATTTGCCAATTTCTTCATCTGGTACTGGACTGGTTGGGGCATATGCATCTAACACCAGATGTTTATAATGTACCATCTACTATGATCGCCACTCCTGAGTGGTTCCCTTTACCAGATGAACAGACAAAGTTTCCCTTGCCTGATGTAAATTCACCAATGGGGTTCCAGTGAGTTTCTCTGATTCATAATATCAGCAACCATACTGTTTTCATTTCATTTTCGATTACAGCTAACTTACCTGTAGTCTTCAGATCACGTATATTCCACGTGCCTATTTTGCTGATCTTCTTCGAACCAATTAGGGTGAACAGATATTCTCAGCACCCCTGCCCTATTCAAAAAGCGTCGGAACTCGGAGCCGTTCAAATTTATAGCACTCATTAGGTGTTCCTTGCGGAAATGACCACTGTGGGTTTGCCAATTCTTTCAGTGGTAGTCAGTTTACCCTCTTAGGCGTGCAGAAGTCTGAACTGTTTATGTGTGTTGATATGTAAAGAGTGAATTATAAAAATATAAACAGTACAATGCCATAAACCAGGGGGAGGGGGAGGAAAGGGTTTACCTGGTTCTCTTAAATCGCCTCTTGCGACATGCAAAGAGTGTCATGAGAACATTCTACAACCTGTTCCCACCTGGGGAGGGTAGAGGTTGAAAGTTGCTGAATTTGGAGTATATGTATTCTGTTTGCGAATCCTTCTATCAAATATGGTCGTATGTCGACTAATTTTGATGTAAAATTTAGGGCGATTTTGACAAGTAATTTATGAAATAGGAAGTGCGGAAGTGATCTGAGCGAAATTTTGCACATAATTCGAAGTATTCCTGAATACTTCAAGCTGCAAATTGTATTCGAAAAAGTTTTCGATACCAGCCACAGGTGAGGAAATAAGGGTGTTTAAAACAGGCACCCAAGCTGAATTTGTTCTTTGGACGTTTCAAGAAAAGGAATCAATAATGAAATTGCTTTCTCAACATTCGGATCACACCGAAGCTCATTTTTGACCATTTGCGTTTCTACGACTTTCAAATACTCTGCAAATCGTAACAACATTTGATGCGAGCGTAAATAATTTCTTCGCAGTAATTCGACTATGCTAAAAAGTAACATAATGGTCGAGTTATAATTTTTCAATTATCCGTCCCGCGCCCATAAGGAATCTCGATGGTCGGACTATTCCTCATCAGAATAAGTACGTGCCATCTTTATACAACGTTTTCATAAAAGATGATACGACGATGTACACTACAGCCTGGCAAAATATATCAACATCAAAAGGATAAACTTCGGCTGATAAAACTTGGCTAATTGGCAAATAATACGAGCTATATGAAAATATATATTATCATTTATTTCATTGCATCAGCGCGCCAACTAATCTGCGTATCGTGAATTGCGCGCGAGAAATTTCATTTTAGAATTCAGTTTACATTTCATAATTACGTCGAATGATTGAGAAGCTACAAACAGAACCGGAGTATTGTGTAAGAATGAGAGACGCAGACGTAGCGTAGCGTAGACCGAATCTACGTCTCATTTTCAATTACTGCGTTATAACTTGACAATTTGTACATTCGCCCTTTGAAGCGTCTCGAAATACTATTTTCTTCGCAAAAGCTAACGTACCTTACCTACCATCATCAGATAGGTAAATTGGAAGTAGAAAACACACTGCTCTGATTACGTGTATATATTTAAGAATGGAAAACTCGTTTCGTTCTCGTATATCTAGGCTACCTTTCTCTATGTATATATACTTCTTACGAGTATATAAATTTGAATCTCGAACGAATGTGCCTAATCGTTCGTTTCTGGGCCGAGTACAAAAACTTTCTCCGTCTGTCTGCTTGTGCTTTTCTCTCTCACTCTCTATCTGTCTCTCTCTGCTTTACTCTTTTCCACGACGATAATGCCGGCTATATTATACTCTTACTTAGGCAGCAGTACATTGTATAATATAGAGGCAAGTCAGCCAGGCGCGAGGCAAAGAACGCGGAACTCTAGGGTAGTAAAAATTTTCATTATAACGAACATTTCTAACGATTAAAATAACAAATGACGGCCTATTTTCGGCAAGATTAAACTCGCAAACGGAAATCCACCCTGCTCCTTGCACGTTACGTAATTACCGGGCAACATTTTTCGAACACCTTGTAGCCAAACGGCGAAGCTCCGGCGACGTATACTTCTTTAACTCGTTTAAATGGTAATTTATCACCTTTTTATGCGATTTATTTACCGAGCCGCAGCTTTTTCTAGTGGTTTTTTCAGCTGACTTTGGCGGCGTATAAGATACCACCAGCCAACCAGCCAACCAGTGCAACCAGTACACAACCGACGATGACGACGACGACGGCGAATTACGAATATAACCGAAATAAAAAAAAAAAGTATATATATATCTATAAATAAACAACACCACAAGAAGAAGAACTCTCTCCTCGAAGGTTGCGATTCGTTAACCACACCTAAACCGAACTCAAACATTAGTCAGACGATTAAAGATGGACCATTAACCAAACGAAGGTATTAATTAAAAAGGGTCCCCACAATAATGCGATATACCTCGTATAAGTACTACGATATGCTCAACTCATCCCTCTCTGTTCGTCTCCTGTTCCAGCGCCTTTTATAGTATATAACCGCATCTTTGCCATATTCTACACGTATGTGTATGGTGTAGACATATCTTCCACGTACCGCCAGCCCTCCTCCCCCCTCCCAGGGCAGCGCCGCCGCCATTCATCGCTATATTCCCTAAAGACCTTTAACGTCGAAACGTAGTACGTATCGAGCTAGCTACACCGACAACACCGTCCGTAAGATACGAACTAAACTGCTAAGAACCGAAACATCTTTAATTTAATGTTTTAACGTGTCTTTTTTAAAAAATCGTATCGCGTACCTCGTACTTAGCAGTACTTCGGCTTACAAATGTTCGTTTATCTTCGGCTTTAATACAAATGGAAATCGATTCGAGTCATTTAATGTCAGCCGGCGAGGCAAGGTTTTCGCTGATGCACAAGAGTTGAAAGGGCATCTGCTGTACAAAAGGGTAAGATGGTGGCAGAGCTGTGTGGAGCTGTGCTCGTGATTCAAAAATACAACAACCAACGTTTTCTTCTGTTCGCGTAAGTGGCGTGGAAAATTGTTCTAATCCATTTCCGCTTTAAATTTCGGCTACAACGCCGCAAAGTCGACAATATTATTTCGTCGTCGACGACGACGACGACGAATAAGTAAGACGAACGGTTTAAAAGGTGCCCAAGATGCTGGCTATATACAATATTACTATATACTCGTCGTACTCGTACGTACACTTTTTGCGTCACGTTCACGTTATACGAGGTTGTGAGAAAATCTGCGTTCTCGTTCTCTTTTACACTGGCACACTTGCTACCTCTACCTTTCTCACTCTCTCTCACTCACTCTCTCTCTTCCTAGCTCGTACCTTCGAATATACTAAAACCTTGAAATAAATCTTTCCGTAACGAATTTCGTTTCTTATTAAAATCACCTCGTTTTCGCTCGTCGTATTTTCCCTGTCATCCCTGTAGACTCGCTGTCATTGTAGTGAAGACCAAGGGCATTGCAGTTCTTCTTGTATACCTACCTACCTACCTACCTAGCTAGCTAGCTACTGCTCGATAGTAGGTACTTTAATGCGAAAAATATACGAAGACGACGTTTTTCTCGTCTCCGGCAATCTTAATAAAGATTTCTCAGCATGTTGAAAGCCAGCCAGCCAGCCAGCCTTTGCTGTCGAGCGTCGCGTCGTCTAGTTTCACTTACGTATGAATGTGTGTACAAAACTACGTATATACCTGCGTTTCGTTGCTTCTGCTATAGTAACAGTGGATAATTTATTTACGAAAAATTACCTACTACATTCGAGCTCGGGGTCGAAGTGAATACGATACGATGCTATGCTGGCGGCGGCGGCGGCGGCGGCGAGGAGGAGAAAAAAAATGAAACTGAAAAATTCGCATTCCATTTTGCTAGTTTTCGTGACAGTTAGCGCGTACTTTCTTAATCTATTAATCCCCGGAGGTTGCTATTACGTTAACCGGTGACATTTGCATAAATAATCTTCGCTACGTGAGCGCCTACCTGCGCGTATTTTTCCAAAAAAAAAAAAAAAACCGTATATACCTTCGGGGTATCGAAATGAAATTTTTTAATACTTAATCCATCAAATTAACGTGGTGGCATTTTTTTTTTCTCCCCATCCTAAACATTAATTCATTTATATATACGAGCCAACCAGCTCCTCCTCTAAAACGGTCAAATTGTCCACAAAAGTTATGAAATGAATAAAGGATTCATATTAGAAAAATACGACGAAAAAAATAATTAATACAATAAAAAAATATACAGGTAGGTAGGATTTTATTGTGAATAGTTTTTTTTTTTTTTTTTTTAATGAGAAAGGAAAAGGAAATAAAGATTAAATCCCTCGTAGAAAAGCTTCATTGGATTTTCAAATACTTGGGCACAGCTATACCTTTTTTTTTTTTTTGATGGTTAGGTTTTTAATGTTGAATTTTTAGATTTACTTTACACGCCAAATTATAAATGAAAATCAGTCCTATGGGGTGGGGGGGGGCGTACTGAGGGGAGAGACACGTATCAACAAAATTTATTTTTGGGTCGTAGAAAACCATTACGACCATTTTTGGCCATGTCAGATACTTATTTTATTTTTTTATTTTTTTTCTTCGAAAAGGGGAAATTATTTGCTCAGCTCAATACCAACCAAAACCGCCGATCAAATTTGGGAAACTGGTTTAGATTGGCAAAGAATATTATACTCTGGAACGAGATCGACCTCGACTCAAAATTCAGTCGAGGCCAAATTTTGGGAAGGGCGTGCTAAGAGGCTAAAATCGTAAAAAATGATCCTTTTCCAGCAAATCAATAGACAATCCAAAGTTGTTTAACGTATCCAAAAATCAACCTCCTAGTACACATAAGAGGGGAGATATGAGGATTTTCCCTCCTTTTTGACATTGAACTAATGTTGTTCCTCTCCTATCTCTCTTCCAAATCGCGTATTTAGTACGGACCATAGATGTGCCCCTTGGGGATTTAGACTTTTCAGCTGTGCACCCCTTCATAAGCCAAAAATGTAGTTTTTTAATCATTTTTTCTAATTTTTTGAATTTGTCTGTCGCATACATAAACTCCCCTTCCCCTCCGGATTGAGCTAGGAAGCTGAAGTTTGAAATGTAAATTTGGTATAGATACTAAATGTGCCTTTTGGGGGGTTCAATTTTACAGTGTTATTGCATCCCTTCACAACCCCTGGAAATGTAGTTTTTTGGTCGGTTATTAGTGGTATTTAGAACGATACGACCAATAACCCCCCCCCCCACCTTCCTCTCCTCGTACCCGTTTCCTGTTCGGCATATTTCACACGCCAATGAAGAATCAATTTTTCGTTATTTTTAACCAGACTGGATGCTAATTTTTAGATATTTCTGATAGGAAAATTCCTGATTTTCTACATCATATTGTCAATGAAAACTAGACAAATATGGTCTATCGACCAACGGCAGTTGAGGGGAGGGGGATATCGGCAAAACCCGTTTCGGGGTGCTAGAAGACCACAGAGCGACTATTTTCGACCATGCGAGATATTATTTTCATTTTATTCGCCGAAACGAAAACTTATTTAATCGGCTCGATAAGGATCAAAATCGATCAAATTTGGGAAATGGGCTTAGATTGGCGGCGGATTTAATATTCTGAAGAGGGGTTGAATTCGGGTCATAATTCAGTTATGCCCAAATTTGGAAGAGGGAGTGCTCAGGCAATAAACAAGGCAAAAATTATTCCTTTCTGAGCCAATCAATACTCGATCTAAAGTTGTGTAACATATCCAAAAATTAGCATCTTAAGTTAATGGGGGGGGGGGGGGGGGGAGTTATTCGGCTGTTAGCCTTTTGACCTTGAAAAAAGGCTGTTCCTTCCCTATCACCTCTCCAAATTGAAGAAGGAATTTGAATTTGATATGTGAACTTGTTAGTGTGTTTTGGTCGGTTATTCTTATTTTTGAATTTATTCCCCCGCATGTCTCCTCTCAAAATTGGGCTAGAAAGTTGCCATTTGGAATGTACATAAGGTAGGGTCCTTTAGCTCACAGCATCGAAAATATAGTTTTTTTGGCGGGTTTTTCATATTTCGAATTTGTTCCTCGCCTAACTCCCCTTCAAATTGGACTAAGAAATCGAAATTTGGTAAGTAGATTTAGTATAGGTGCCAGATTTGCCTTTCATGGGTTTCAACTTTTCGGCCTCATTGTACCCTCTCATAGTCCTAGAGAAGCGAGGACACGAGATGTGGTTTTTCCTTAAATTTGAATATGACATGAAAATTAAGGGAGGAGGGGAGGGAGGTTCTAAATGAGGCATTTGGTCAATAGACTCGAATTGGGATGGAGTCGATATGTATGGGTAAACATGATTTTGGATCAAAATTTAGATTTGTGGTACAGGGCGCTGAGGAGTGAAAATCCCCCCCAAAGGCACATCTATGGCCCCTAACAAGTCCAAGTCTACACGCCAAATTTTAACTTCCCAGCTCAATTTGGAAGAGAGATGGAGGAAAAGCAGCGCACAATTAGGGCCCATACTGAATGTACATACCTAATTTCAAGCTCCTAGCTCAATTTGGAGAGGAATTATGCGGAATATACTGAAAAGAATAAAAAAAAAAAACGACCAGAAAACCACATTAGGGATGTAATGGGGCTGAAAAGTTGAGACCCCCAGAGACACATCTAGGGGCCCTTTTGAATGTACATACCTAATTTCAAGTTCCTAGCACAATTTGAGCGAGAGTTATGCGAGGAATGAATTTGTAAAATTGGAAAAATCCATCAAAAAACCATATATTTAGGGCTGCGAAGGAGTGAAACGGGCTGAAAAGTCGAGACCTCCCCAAAAGGCACATTTAGGATCCCCGCTGAATGTTGATACCTAATTTCAAGTTCCTATCACAATGTAGTGGGGAGATAGGGAAGGAACAGCCCTTTTTCAAGGTCAAAAAAGGGGGAAAACCTTCGTATCTACCTTTCTAATTGACCAAAGAGGTTGATTTTTGGATATCTTATACAACTTTGAATTTCTTTATCGATTGGCTCAAAAAGAAGCGATTCTTGTGATTTTAGCTCTTCAGCACCCCCCCCCCTCAAATTTGGGCATAACTTAATTTTGACCCGAGGTTAACTTCACTCCAAATTATCAAATCCGTCACCAATTGAAGCTTATTTCCCAAATTTGATCGATTTTGGGTGGTATTACGCTGAGTAAATGGTTTTTAGATGGGGAGGAGGAGGAGGGAGAATGATGAAAAATAAAGATCCGGCATGGCCAAAAATGGTCGTAATGGTCTTCTAGGACCCCTATTCCTCTTTTGCTCATCCACCGTAGATCGTCAGATCGTCATAGCCTGGTTTTCATTGATAACATGATAAAGTAAATCACTAAATCAGACTGAAAATAAAATTCAGATAAACACATCGAGTCACAAACCTTTTACAATTTTAATATTTTTTTAGCCATCACCAAAGGTTGAACCTGAACTCCACGAGACTAGTGGATAAATTTCCAAACGTATTTTTTGGCCTTGTTGGTATTAAACGCTTCGTTCCAAGTATTCTAGACACAGGTTCATGCTTGAAAAAAAAAATCCATTCATAATCTCACTTAACCTTGAAAATAGGCCTAGAAATTCGCGAAAATTCAACCACCCAACAAATTTAATGTAAAACTTAATACCAAATAACCACCTTTAATATACCATCTCTTGGGTACGTGAACGCACTTCGTACACCATCTTCGTAGAGCATGTTTGCCCAAACCATCCCACTCTATAAAAGGGTGTTTTGACACAAGTAACAAAAAATGATTACAACACTCTGGCGAAGCTTATGATGCTGTAAAACGACCTCTACACCAACCTTACGGTAGTGGGAATATCAGCAAAACTTTATACACGATCAATTCGCAACGGGGCCACAGCCAGGGTAAGTGTAACGAAATGCACGTTTTTAGAGGGTAAAGAAATTCCCTCGTTTAATATATAAATCTTCATCGAATTCTAGACGAAATAATTCATTGTCTTCATTCGGTAACATTTTTCTAGGGTGAATGGGAACGTAATGGAAGGGAATGAATTCAAGGAGGGACTTGAGACAAAATTTCACTCTATTGAAAATACTCTTGCGTACATAACGCAGCGAAGACCACTCACTTTATACAATTCGTAACCGAATTCTTTTTCCGCATACCTTGAACCAAAACGAGCAAGAAGAAGAATACACCCGATGCAACGTTAACACGACAAAGCTGGGCCCCAGAACACGTGTAAATATTTCATTTATGACATCATCTACTACGTAGCTGGTAGCTCGTAGTACACGTATGTCCATAGATCCCGCGGTACACCGCACCTCCCACACTCTATTGTAAAAGCACCGTGGCTAATGAGTTGCCTATCGAATTCGCCGTAAATACGAGAGAGAGAGAGAGAGAGAGAGAGAGAGACCGAAAGATGGCCGACGTTAACACGGATGTTGATCTCGGTAGAGGTAGGTAGTACGCGATGTCACCAGGCGGTCATTTTAAAGATGTATCACGAATGCTTAATAATAAACGAATTAATCCCAAGGCGCTTGTACAAACGTGATGTTTACCTCTTTTCATAATACCAGTATCAAAGGTAACGTTGCACTGTGGCTGTAGCTTACACAAGCACGAAGAATACTCGTACGCAGACTAGCAGGGTCGCTAACGAAAAATATCCCCTTTTGGGATCTGTACCGTGCCACTGTTCGCCCTTTCCTCATACTTTCCATGTACACTAACTCGTCGTTAAACTCGCATTTATCATTCATCATCACCGCGATGTAGGTACACGACGAAACTATATACTACACATAGTTAATTGTAATTCATTAACAATGTGTTCGTAGCTACTACACTGACTGACCACACGCTACACTTGTAGGTATTTTTTTCCCGTTTCTTGTCGTTGGTTTGATATTATTTCGAATGGAAAAAAATATATATATATACAGTGAGCACGGTCCAAAGTAGGAAAACTAGGCTTCAAAAATTTTAATCCTTCTCCTAGCTGCATTCAAGTAGACAATTCTCCAAGCTATGACTCCGTATCAATTGCTGAAGCCTTCGCTGCCTGCTTTGT
Source organism: Ferrisia virgata (assembly GCA_900060175.1). Taxonomy (NCBI): domain Eukaryota; kingdom Metazoa; phylum Arthropoda; class Insecta; order Hemiptera; family Pseudococcidae; genus Ferrisia; species Ferrisia virgata. The sequence goes on from FIZR01004543.1 coordinate 22,400, forward strand.
AAAAACAGCCAGTGACGCAAGCCAGAACCAAACTTTCATTGAATTTAAAAACCATGTTGACACTAATCTTGATATTTCAGATGTAATACAGGAACCTTACAACTCAAAATTTACCCTAGAAGAACTAAACTCAGCCA